>BHFT01032285.1:0-10365 GCA_004320025.1 Laticauda laticaudata
CTGCTTTTAAAAACTTTTAAATATCCAGAAATCTTTATTATCCCTTTGACTTTTATTTTCAGCTTAAATGCCTATGAATGTCAAAGTGGATTTTTTTTTCAATTTCTTGCTTAAGTCTCTTTGCTGTCAGTATTTGAAAGGGAAGGAAAAAAACCTAATCCTTTCCTTTTTTTCTCTCCTTCGCTGCTTCAAAATCTTCTTTGGGAACAATACTATTTAGTTTAAATTCCAGGGTACTTTACGTTATTGCTTTTTTAGTTTAACCCAGTCAACCAAAACTTTCTCTTCTTATCTTCCTCCTGCACATTCTTTTCTGGTTTAGTTCTTCTTTGAGGTGGCCATTTCTGACCATCACTGCAACTGCCCTTGAGAAAGGGAGTAATGGCCAGCTGGGGAAGAGAGATGCGGCTCTCCTTGACCCTGCTGGCAGTCTCCCCGCTCTTCACCAGCTCTGTGAGGTGGCTTAGGCCCAAAACCAGCTGGCTCAGGGTGCTCCAGCGGCGAGCACAGATCAAAACCATGCATGATCATGGATTTCGATCTGTTGCTGAAGAGACTTAAACCGGAAGCCCTGGAAATTTCTTGTTAATTTAAGGTTGGATCTCTCTTTGATAACCTTCCATTTGTTGCTTTTTGTTTTGCCCTCACATGCTTTTGAGAATAGGTTGATGATCCCCTCTTCTCTCTGACAGCCCCTCAAATCCTAGAAGACTTCTATCATGTCATTGCAAGTCCTTCTGCTTGTTAGAGTAGACATACCGAGCTCCCACAATGATTCATTGTATTCTTTACCCTCCAGTCCCCTAACTTTGATGCTCTTCTCTACAGGGAATAAGTTTAATTACTTCATTAAACTGGGTGCCTATCAGAGTTCTACTGATGTGACAACACTACCAATCCTTGGGTCTTCATTCACTTTCTCAATTCTCATTACCCCATTCAGATGTATAATAACATATTACAGTACAATCCATCCCTTGTGTATTATACTCAGTGAAGTCGGTGTTGGATGTATATTTTGTGTATATTCGTAGATATTGTACTCTCAAATTGCAAATGGAGATGTGGGCACTCTATTTTTCTTATCTTCATTTTTAAGTGCTTTGGTTTTATTGTATTGCGAACAGTTGCTGGGGTTCATCCACAGTTTCATTGTATTTGTACAATGACAATAAAGTTCTTCTAATTCTAATTCACTGTTATCACACGGCCAAGATTAATGTTGCTTTTCCTTGTGTTGATGAGATTTTATACATCTGTGGTGGTCCTTCTAGTGCACTCAGGGGACTCAGCTCAGCTTTTAGCAATCTGAGTGAGACTAGGACAAATCTTACTTTTAAATTTTGATTAATTAGGATAAGTTCAAGTCTTTGACAGCATGTACCATTTATATGTACCATTTATATGTACCAGATCAATTCACAGTGTTTGTACTTTATTCTGACCTTCCTGGCATCTCACACACACAGTGATTAGAGGTAGCAACAGGAGAAATCAATTAACATTTTTCCAGATTATGCAAGTGCACACCAGGAAAGGAAACAGAAAACTGAATACTTATACATATACGAATACAATTTCTGAAATATATTTTTAAGTTGGTTAAACTGTGGGGAGGTTTAATATCCTCCCCCAAACCTCTCAAAATTTAAAAACAATGAAATGATGGCCCTAGCAATGTGAGGACTTCAATTAGGGTGTTAGGATGTATATGGGCAAATTTTACTAATTTTTGGTTTACGTATACTGGTAGTCCTTTACCTATCAGTACAACCATTTGTTTAAAAACTGTTCAAAGTTACAACAGCACAAAAAAAAATGACTGGTTTTCATACTTACAAGTGTTGCATCATCCCCATGGTCACATAATCAAAATTTGAGCACTTGGCAATGGGCAAGTATTTATGACAACTCTCCTGAAGTCAGATGAACATCATTTGTAACCTTCCAACCAACAAAACCTGGGAAGGCCAGATTCATTCAACAACCACATGATGCATTTAACAACTGCAATAATTTGCTTAACAACTGTAGCAAAACAAATGAGGCAAAGTTCTGTTGCCTAGCAATAGAAATTTTGCTTAGAAATCGAGAATTACCTGTATAAACCTATGGTTCAATGAATATTCTCCATATTCAAATGTGTAATCTGATCAGTCATTAATCTCTGCATTTAAGAGCCAAACCAAGCTTGTACTTATTAGCTAATCACAGTACTACCTGCACAGTACTACCAAGCCTGCATGTTTTCTTGCTAACTCCAGGATGTTGAGATCCTACTTAAACTGTCTCAGTGTGCCAACTCTATTATGGATGCCAACAGAAATTCTGATATGGCTAAAAAGAAACCATCCATGTCTCTACATCAAAACATGGAATCAAAGTAGTCTTCCTGAATTCCCATTTCAAAATAGAGTCTGTAAAGCTTGTAATGTAATGCCTTTCATTTGTAAGCAATACAATGACATACAGGTGAAACTCAAAAAATTAGAATATTATGCAAAAGTTCATTTATTTCAGTAATGCAACTTAAAAGGTGAACCTAATATATGAGATTGGACTCATCTACATGCAAAGCAAGATAGTTCAAGCCGTGATCTGGTCATAATTGAGATGATTATGGCTAATACTCATGAAAACCCGCAAATCCCACAAACTCAGAAAATTAGAATATTGTGAAAAGGTTCAATATCTTAGGGCTCAAAGTGTCCCACTCTAATCAGCTAATTTAGCCATAACACCTGCCAAAGGGTTCCTGAGCCTTTAAAAGATCTCTCAGTCTGGTTCCAGTAGTAATCACAATCATGCGGAAAGATGCTGACTGACAGTTGTGCAGAAAACCATCATTGATGTCCTCCATTAAGGAGGGAAAGCCTCAAAAGATAATTGCACAAAAGATGTTGGGATGTTCCAAAGTGCTGCATCAACATTAATAGAAAGTTATGTAGAAGGGAAAAGTGTGGAAGAAAAAGGTGCACAAGCAGCAGGGATGGAGAGGATTGTCAGGAAAGGGCCATTCAAAAGTGTTGGGGACTTTACACAAGGAGTGGACTGAGGCTGGAGTCAGTGCATCAAGAGCCACCATACCACAGACAGATCCTGGACATGAGCTTCAAATGTCATATTCCTCTTGTCAAGCTGCTCCTGAACAAAAAACAATGCTCAAATGTTTTAAAGTCCTCTTTTCTGATGAGAGCAACTTTTGCACTCTCATTTGGAAACCAAGGACCCAGAGTTTGGAAGAAGAATGGAGGAGGCATACACAGTGCAAGATGTTTGAAGTCCAGTGTGAAGTTTCCACAGTCTGTGTTGATTTGGGAAGCCATGTCATCTGCTGGTGTTGATCCACTCTGCTTCATTAAGTCCAGGGTCAATGCAGCAGATTTTGGAGCATTTCATGCTTCCTTCCGCAGATGATCTTTATAGGAATGCTGACTTCATTTACCAGCAGGTCTTAGCACCTACCCACACTGCCAAACACCAAAACCTGGTTCAATGACTGTGGGATTACTGTGCTTGATTGGGCAGCAAACTTGCCTGACCTGAACCCCACTGAGCAGGGATCTCCAACCTTGGCCACTTGAAGCCTGGTGGACTTCAACTCCCAGAATTCTCCAGCCAGCTTTGCTTCACAATCATGTGAAGCTCTGCTGGCTGGGGAATTCTGGGAGTTGAAGTCCACCAGGCTTCAAGTGGCCAAGGTTGGAGACCCCTGCAATAGAGAATCTATGGGGCATTGCCAAGAGAAAGATGAGACATGAGACCGAACAATGCAGAAGAGCTGAAGAACGCTATTGAAGCATTCTGGTCTTCCATAACATCTCAGCAGTGCCACAGGCTGATAGCTTCCATGCCACGCCGCATTGAGGCAGTAACTGTTGCAAAAAGGACCCAAACCAAGTACTGAGTACATATGCACGCTTATACTTTTCAGAGGTCCGATATTGTTCTTTGTACAATCCTTTTTTTATTGATTGCATGTAATATTCTAATTTTCTGAGATTGTGGATTTGGGGTTTTCATGAATTGTAAGCCATAATCATCACAATTATGACAAATCACAGCTTGAACTATCTTGCTTTGCATGTAATGAGTCTATCTCATATATTAGTTTCATCTTTTAAGGTGCATTACTGAAATAAATGAACTTTGCACGATATTCTAATTTTTTGAGTTTCACCTGTAAAAGACAAGTGTCTTTGAAAAATGAATCATATGAAATAACAGCCACAAAGAGAACAGGTATAGTTCATAAATTAATTTTACCAGATTATCTCTTCTCCTAGACCTCCTTGAAAACATAAGGCAAGTGAATTATATGAGCAATAATTTTACTTAGGAAAATAACTGAATGAAAAAAAACCTTAAGTGGGTAGACTTGGATGGAGCAAATGTCTGTTTTGTTATTATTAGATGATGCTATCAATCTTTGTATAGCAAATATCTTGGCTTCCATCTGAGGTCCAGAAACTTTATGCCCAAAGAATCTGAGTAAAGAATATTCTTGTTTACTATGATAAACTATTTCAGTTCAGAACTGTTCAGAACTGTTTATAGTTAAAGACAAGCCATAGAACTAATAATGAATTAGCATCGGAGTGATGATTGATACATAAAAGATTCTTATACCATGTCAGTTCTATGCTCCATCTAATCTATCACTGACAATGACTCCTCAAGACCTTTGGCAAATTTCCCAATACTGCTACTGATTTTTTTTTTTTAAATTGGAGATGGCAAGGATAAAAGATAGGACTTATTGCACAAAACAGCTACAACTTGTCTAGTTGAGAGCATTGCAATAAAAGGAAGGGAGAGAATAAGGAGAAAGAATGCATGAAGACACACATGAATGGAAGTCATTCGATAGATCTTAGCCAATAGCATGTCGAACCTATGTACAACTATTCAAAAAGTGGTGTACTACTGATTTAGTTAGTTAGAATAAAATCTATGTTCTAAGCAAAAAAAAGTGTTAAGTGGAGCAGCAAAAGTGAATGCATGAACATCCCTTAATTATTAAACAAGGTGGCCAAGAAGTATGCAACACTACCTGGAGTAGGGTTTTGTAAAGAAATAGATCTTGCAGAAGGTATGAGAAAACTTTTAAGGGGATACATGGAGAAAAAGATTGCATAATCCTAAAATTGGAGGAAGTGTGAAAAATAAATTCAAAATAAACATACTTTGATTTTGTTCAGTACAAGATGGGATAAAGAGAAACTTGGGTAGGCTTTCAAGATTCTCTTATTCCTGGAATCTATTTCTTGATTTGACCTACTTCAAGGACTGTCATCAATCCTGAAAACCCCATTACTCTCTCATCAGAGAGGCATCAAAATCTGTTTCACAATCCTGCATTATGATGATGAATCCTCAAGGTTGTCTACAGAACAAGTTGCCAAGGTATTGTGACAGCATCAATAGCAAGTGGATATACAAACAACAACTGGCATTGTTTGTGGCAGATGAACCACAAGCATTTTCTATAGATAAGATAGTCATCTTTGCTCTTAATCTGATAAAAGAAGGGCAGCTAGATGGATCATACCTCACACTGAAGGCAATGGACCATTGTTGGACATTCTCCAGAATTTAGAGCAAGCAGAGAGGGTAGGAGAGTCACACCATTATCCATGGTTAATGTCCACCATTATCCTTGATTACATACCTAGCCTGTCTTCCAAGGCAAGAGAGGAGACTATAGTCGTTCTGATGGGAAGGTGATGCAAAGGAATTTAGAGCTGCTTTTGGGGAAGGAAGGAGAAAGTTGTAGAAGGAACACTTGGAGAAGTCCTTAGTTTGAAGAAAGCACAAGAAAAAAATCTCAAAGTAACCACACCTTGATGTTTTGTTTAAAATGGGGCAGACAGGGATGGGTTTCAAAACTTTTTCCTGCCAGTTTGGTGTGAGCGGGCACTTTGCAACTCACCTTTTGCTGCAAGCCCTGTGTGTAAAACAACTGATGTGTGCCATGTGAAGCAGCTGAGGCTGAAAAGCAGGAAATAAAGGTCACTATAGAGCTGGGGTGGGTGGGAGAGCCCAGTAGCTGATCCTCGGAGCAAACTGGTTGGCTCACAGATGATCCTCACAGCTATGGGTTCAGCTGAACTTGTTCTGATCAAGGCTTCTGAGACTGTAATTATGCACACGCTTAGTTAAAACAACTCTGGTTTTATGACAATGCTGGGAATTAAGTTCATTCCCAGCTGGTAATGAGTCTCAAACAGTCCCTTGAGATAAGCACCCACCTTTCTCTCCTTTGAATTGCTTCCAACAACTAAAGTGCCAAATGAACTATAAAAAACCAACCAAAGTACAAAGTCCACACAGAGCTTCAAGGATTAATCTGAACAGAATGAATGACTTTGCTTCCGACAAAGGTTTCTTCACCTTTGCCTGTCCTTTATACCTTATGGGAGGGGCAATCACCTCCCAGCCTTACTCCCGAGTCACCTCTTTTGTTTCAGCTGCTCTTATCTTCTAGCAGCTCTGCATACACAAACACTGGGAAGAGGCTCCCCTGGGTCCTCTGCCTGACTGCTGCCAGACTCCAGAGGCTCCAGAGGTAGCACACAACTCCAGGATGGTCCTGGCCCCATCTCTGCATCGGATGCTGGACCCTCATCCCCAGACTCCTGGACTGGTCCCTGTTCTTCCCCACTATCCAATTCTGCTGCCGTCTGCATAGGACAACAGAACTGGGCCAAACTGGTAGCATATCATCACTGGGGGCAGTGAAAAATTTAGATGGGCTTTCAGGATTCTGTATTCTACCACAATAAAGAGTGTTTCTGGAAATCCTACCATATCTGTTCTTTAAATGCCTCTATATTAAAATTATGGTTTCTTCTTTTATTAGGATATCTGAGGGAGATGTATGGTTTAGAAATAGGAAATATAAATAAAAATAAATATCTGTTTTATCTGAATTGAATTTTAGTTTATTGAGCTTGTCTTGCTCATTACTGACTGCAGGTATCTAGATTTCAGGCTATAACTTATACTGCCAAGCAGCTTGGGCTAAGTGGCAGAGTGTCCAAGATCCGGCTGAGCTCACATTACACTGGTGGATTTTCTGTTAAACCACAATCTTTCCCAAGGGCATAAGAGGGAATTAAATCCTCAAAAATAACACAGAGATATCTTCAGGATGGCTCAATTTTATGCCAGCATTAGAGGCATTTTTGTTAGAGCATAAAATGATCTAGAACATCAGCAGCAGCCTAAGGGTCTCAAGTTCATGGCAATCTCCAACAACTCCCTAGATTCTATATGGGTAATGCTTTTTTCCTTTAGAAATATTCCACTTTAGAAATCCAGAAACCAATTGAGAAATGAAGATTACAATAAATACAATATCATGTTAAGTGAATAAAAGTAATGATATTAATATTCAGCTAATTTTTCTTTACTCTTTTTTTATCCTTATGATGTGACTTATGATATGAAAGTGGCATGAACATGGGAGTTGGTGTCCCTGATATGCCTTTTAAAAACTAGCAAAAGATGGGCTTCTTTGCCCAAAGATGTGAGATTTTAAAACAGTGTAAACTTGATACTTCTCTTTCTCCATTTTTTCTTCACCCTCCTTTGGCTCTTCAGCTGGCATTTTTATCTATTCTGCTGGCAGATATCTCTGCAGGTAAATCTTGATATCACTCAACAGGTTCAGTCAGCAAAGCAGGGCAAAAATGCATAATGGAATTTCATTGGTGTACTGCTGATACAGTGCTTAACATTTTCAACGTAATGGTTACTACGGTAATTGTAAACTCATTGTAGAAATTACACACACACACACATAGACAAACACAGTTCAGACTCAAATGTTATTTATTTATTTATGTACAGGAAAATGGCATGCATACATATATACTTTTGGTCTCTTTCTTTTTCAAAGATTAACAGCAATAAAAGCAACAGAGTGATAACTAACTTTTAAAAACCCAGAAATAATAAAACTTGCATTAAACAAGATTTTAAATATTTAAGGGGAAAAAAACCAAACACCTATAAGTGTTCTTCTGTCAAAATGACTTATGAACCAGCACAATCTCTCATACACAGCTATCTGGGGAGGATATTAGAAAGACAAGGTACCACCCCAAATAGAAGCTCTCCCCAACAGTCTCCAGGCTAATCTCTGATAATGTATTTGACTGCCAGGATCAGTAAAATTCATTGCAAGTGCAATATTTAAGACAGCAATTCCCCATCCTGGCCATGGGCATTCTCAGAGTTGCTGTGCAGCCTTTTTTAAGGATGACAGATTAGGGAAAGCTGCTAAAAGAATATTTTCTCCCACAGTTATCTATAGTTAGTGCATGTATGCGAGAGAGAGAAAAGAGACAGAGAGAGAGAGAGAGAGAGGGAGGGAGGGAGGGAGGGAGAGGGAGGGAGGGAGACAGAGACAGAGACAGAGACAGAGACAGAGACAGAGAGAGAAGGTGACACATCACATTCAGAAAGGACAACTGGGTCATAGTTGTCCAGAGAGTTGTCCATAGTTGTCCATAGTTGTCCAGAGAGAGAGAGAGAGAGAGAGAGAGAGAGAGCATGCCACACCTAACAGAATAACAGAAATGGAAGGGACCTTTGAGGTCTTCCTGCTTCCTGCTCAGGCAGGAAAAGAGATGGTGCTCAGGCAAGAAAACATGTAAAAAGTGGATTTAATTGTACAGTTATGCAATCGTGGTCTCCCTCTTGATTTTCTCAACCTTCATACTACTTATCTGTTTAACATGTGAATTAGATGATAGAGATGGAATGAAGTCACTTCTGACTGTTCTCAATGCCACTCCAAGGAAATGATCATGTAAATAAACAAAGGAAAGGGTAAACAAGGGTTGGCAATCTAAACCTAGATCACACCAATATCATTCACTTGATCTCTTCATACGCTCCTCTCTTCCTGTCATACCACACTTCCACTATGTCCACCAATCCATATGTGGCCTTTTGTGCTTTAATCAAAGTGATTTGTAGTAAAACAATAACACATAAAATAATCCAAATTTGGAAAAAAACAACCCAAAGGAGAAAAGTTACCACCAAAACAACTTGAAGCTTTGTATGTAACAATTTCCTATTGCCACAATGTGGCGGCCGGCAGGCTGGATTACATGCCGTACAGGCCATGCCCACCCCAGCTCCATGAGGGGAAAAATGTTGTGATAGGTCACGTGATGGCAACATGACACTGTGAGTTTGAAACCTGAGGTGTAGAGAAAGAAGAAAAGAAGATTTGACCCTGCCAAATTTCCAGGAAAGAACTGCTACCATTACAACTGGAACTGAACGCTTAAGCCCCTGTCCCACTGCACCAACGGATGCAAAGAGAATGTAAAACGTTAAAAAAAGCTTGCCATCCATTGGAACGGGTCTTTTTTTTTCCCCTTTTCAAAGCGGATTTTTCTGGAGCTCTTTCCTAAACAACTTCATCAAACATGAAGCTGGTCGCCAATCACTCATGAAAGTAATGAATGCCCACGCAGGGTTCTTCATTCCTCAGCCACCCACCATCAACTGTCATACATCCAAACTCCACTTCTTTTCACGATGCCATCCTCAGAACCCACACAGCTCTTGGCAACGTACTCCTTCTTCTCCCTTCTGTATAAAAGGTGAAACAAGTCACCTGAAACAGTGCTTTGGTTCTGTGATGAATGCATTCGCAGCCTAAACCATCGGACTGTTCCATCATCCAGCAGTGAGAATGCAAATCAATGGATGATGTTCGAAGTAGCAAGACCAAGCGTGAAGACGAGGATTCTGTACACCACGTCTGACCACTCATACTGCAGTATCCAGATATTTCCTCCCCCTTTTTAATAGGAAACCTTTGGCTAGTCTGCTAGCTGTCCTTCTATATACTACTAATCATACTGCAACATCCATAAATACTTACGAGATAATACATCCCAGACTACCAAACATTTTGTCCATTTCTTACATCCTTAATATATAGCCGAGATAGCATAACACTATATCCTTTCTATTTCCTTGCCTACTAAACGCGTGTATGACGTTCCATTAGTACCTTTCCATTTCCTCTCTCTTTTCATTTTCAGCTGCAACAGATGTGAGTTGTCGAGCGCATGGCCACTGAGGCAATGCAGAAGCGAGGATACAGCGGAACGCGCTTTAACTCATGATTAATGACACCTAGAACGATTTGTTGCCCGTATATTCGCAGATGTTTACATCTTGTTACGCATGGAAAAGTTCACAGTCCGTGTCACAAAAAGTTTTTAGTGCCCCAGCCTCAAAAACTTCTTCGTGAGATGAAATCTCCATGAGTGAACGTCCATGCTGGAGGCCGCTATGTATGACAGTGACCGTCCACAACGACATCATCACGTT
>BHFT01032286.1:0-42870 GCA_004320025.1 Laticauda laticaudata
CGAGAGAACTGAAAGGGAAGGAAAGATAAAGAAGGAAAGGAAGGGAGGGAGCAAGCGAAGGAATGAAGGAGGGAAGCCAAGATAGGAAGGAAAGAAGGAACGGAAAAGGGATAGCAAGGAAGGAGGAAGAAGGAGTTGAAGAGAAGGATAGAGGGAGGAGCGGAACGCAAGATTAGGAAGGACAGAGCGATAAAACGAAAAAAGAATAGAGGGGAAGGGAAGGGAGGAGAAGGAAGGAATACGAAGGAGGAGCAAATAGGAAAGGAAGGGAAAAGACCAGGAAAAAGGAACTAGAGGAAAGAGGACAAAAAAGGAAAGAGGGAAGAAGGAAGAAGGGAGAGAGAAAGAATGAGGAGGGAGGAAGGCAGGGATGCAAGATAAAAGGACAAGAAGGAAAGAAAAAGGAAGGAGAGGAAGGAGACGGATAGAAAAGGTGAGAAAACAAGGATAAGAAAAGAAAGAAAGAAAGAAAGAAAGAAAGAAAGAAAGAAAGAAAGAAAGAAAAGACAAAAGGGAAAAAACAGAAGTGAAGCGAGAAAGAATAAAAACAAAAACGAAAGAAAAGGCTTCTAATTTCCTCTGCAGGAAATATTATATCTTATTTCTTCTTCTGTGATGACAAAAAACTTTTTGTTGTTATCCATTCACGTAGATATTGTCTTTTCCCTGAAGAGGGAAGTTATTTAGCCCTTTCTGCAAATTCCGACATCTTCACCAACCAGGCCTCTGTTGTGGTTGGTGCCAAAACCTTCTGAATTATTTTTCTCATTATTATGACTCTAAGTCAGAATCAGGAACCACACAGAAAAAGGAGAAATGAAGGAGAAATTTCCTGGCAGTGAGAACAATTAATCCGTGGAACAACTTGAAGTGAGACTGGATGCTTGAGCAGGGGGTTAGACTAGAAGACCTCCAAGGTCCCTTCTAACTCTGTTATTCTGAAATATTCTCCAACCCCCTGTTCTGAAGGCAGGACAAGAAGCAATGGAGGGAAACTATTCAAGGAGAGAAGCAACCAAGAACTAAGGAGAAATTTCCTGACAGTGAGAACAACCAATCATGGAACAGCTTACTTTCCAAAGTTGTTGATGCTCCATCATTGGAGGTTTTAAATAAATAATTGGACAGCCATTTGTCTCAAATGGTATAGGGTTTGAGCAGGGGGCTGGAGTAGAAGACCTCCAAGGCCCCTTCCATCTCTATTCTGATGGAAGAGAAGTCTGTTGATTGTTTTCCGGACGCACACCCAGTCTTGCACACACCCAGTTTGCAACCAAAATAGGATTATAAAATTAATCTGGCTGGAACAGATGGTCCCAATGTTCACGCTTTATTTTCCATGTACAAAATGCATACATGGTTAACCCTTCACCTGCCTCTTCTGTAAAGAGAGACACGTGTGAGATGCATCTCCAATGATGAACCACACTTGCATCAATGAAAATTGACTGCTTTTTTTCCTCCTTCTGGTCCTCGATGACCGGTAAATCTTTTATAAGATTCCTGAAACTGGCTCGGTTCTGTGGCTGGAACGCCTCCTCCTCCCCAACTCATTTCTTTTGACCTTTCTCCTCTCCCAACTGCATCCCCTGCCTTCAAAGCATTTCCACTTGCCTGTACGTGCCTGCATTGTTGCAGTGCTGTGTAGATGTGAGACAAAGGAAGTCTTCTAGTGCTGGGCCATCTCTTAAATGGAACTGGGACACTAGAAGCCTGCAGGACAATCAGAATCCAGATTGTCCACTGGACCGGTCAAAAGACAGCCGGTTATTTTTAAAACCTTCCATTGCAAGGGCAACAATGCTTGTCAAGTGGCTTCGTGTTTGGGAAGAGAGAGAGAGAGAGAGAAAGAGAGAGGGGGGAGAAAGAAAGAAGAGAGAGCCAAAGAGAGAAGGAGAGACAGAAAGAGGAGTGAGAGGGAAAGAGAAGGAGAGAGGGAGAGAAGGACAAGGAGAGAGAGGAAGAATGAGGGAGAGATGAGAGGAGAGACAGAGGAGAGAGAGAAAGAGAAGGAGAGGGAGAGAAGGAGTTACACAGAGAGAGGGGGAGAGAGACAGAGAGAGAGGAGAGGGAGGGAGGGAGAGAAGGAGAGAGAGGAGAGACAGAGAGGAGAGAGAGGGAAAGAGAATGAAAGGGAGAGAAGGAGAGAGACAGAGAGAGGGAAAGTGAAAGGGAGAGAGAGAGGAGAATAAGCTATTGGAATGGCTAAAAGAGGGACTTAACAGTTTTGGGTGGGTAGAGATCTAGAATCCCAGTTGGTGGGCCTTCTGTAGCTCTGAAGGTCAACTGAAGGCCTCATGAAGGTATCTAAAGTACCATCAAATCCACCAAGAGGAAATAATCAGATGTTACAACTGGTGTAGCGGGGTAAAAAAGATATGAGACCTTTTCTGATTCTGGCCAAGATCTTTTACTCCAAGGGACCCCCTAGTCCAGACTGACTTCCATGCTGACATTTCCCAAAGGTGATGTTTCCTGGTTTGCTCTGGAATTCCTTGGCCATCTGGCCACCCATGTTCCACCTTCCCTGTCTGGCCTTGTCACAGACGGAGCTGGAACTGGGAGACTTCATCTGTGACTGTCAATCATAACCTTCTCCTCTTCTCTTTCTGGATGCCAGAAAGACCAGATGTGTTCAATGTTACCGAAAGAGCTAAGGAAGAGATAACTTTAGGAAAAGAGGATGCCCAGCCCTAACATTTGGTCCTCAGCATTGTCACTGATTGAAAGCCCAGGGCGGGGGTGAAATTGGGAGAAGAGCCCAGGCCACATTTCATTACAGGGGTGTAGAATTACCTCTGTCCGTCTCTCTGTCCATGCCTGCAATGCATCTGTCTTTCTTCCAATTGTGAAATTCTCAATTTTGGTCCCTGGCATTGGTCCACGGACTAAAAGCACAGGACTGAGTGAAATTTGAAAGGAGACCTGGCCACATTTTATTTCAGTGGTGCAGAATTACCTCTGTGTGTCGGTCCATCCATGCATGTAATCCATCTTCCCAACAGCAGATTTTCAGAGCTGGAAGGTTATCTAGTCCAACCCCCTGCCCAAGCAGGAGACCCTACACCATTTCTGACAGATGGCAGTCCAATCTCTTCTTGAAAGCTTCCAGTGATGAAGCTTCCACAACTTCTCAAGGCAATTTCTGTTCCATTGGTTGGTTGTTCTCCCTGTCAAGAAATTCCTCCTCATCTCTAGGTTGAATCTCTCCTTGTTCAGTTTCTATCCATTATTCCTTGTCTGGCCTACAGGCGCTTTAGAAAATAGCTTGCTATGCATCTATCTTTCTTGCACTTGTGAAATTCTAAATGTTGGTCTCTCCAGCATCTCTCTCTCTCCACCTCCCTCCCTCCCTGTCTATCTCTCTATCTATGTAATGCATCTGTTTATGTATCTATCCATTGTGCTGAAATGATAGTAGTATCTTCAGGAAAAGAAAAATGAAAAGAAACCAAGCATATACAGTGAAGAAAAAAAACCCATCCAGATATATGACAATTATGATAACTTTAACGTGAGAGGAAGAAATAGCAAATTAACCAGGAAAAAAAAAGAGTGAGAAGATTCATACAACAACTATTGGTAGAGATATAAAATTAATTCCGCCCTTAAGCTTATCATTAAATCTAGATTATATAGAAGCATTTTGCTCCATCCGCTCCTTTCTGAAACAGGGAGGGTTTTGTTTAAAAAAATAAAAATAAAATAAAATTCAAAAATAGATCACCCATTCATATCCTGGATCCATTCCTCCAAATGGAGAGGATTAATCCTTTTCCGTTTACCATAATTATCTTCTTTGTCATGCTGCAGGCTTGGAAAAGCCGAATCCCTTCACAAAATCCAGTCCAAAGCCGTCTATCTCGGCTTGACCTTTCCAGCCTCTTGTGGATCAGCGTTTGGCAAAACCCAGGCCCTTTTTTTTAATATAAGCAAACTAAATCGGGGAATTATTATGATCGTGTCCGTCATGCGATCAGCCAGATGTCCAGACTGGATTTGGCATTTTTAATCCCCTCTGCATTGAGGCCTTCCCAGGGACCTGAGACAGGCAGATACATTGTCGTTTTGCTGGTAATTGAAGTATTTTAGTCTCAGGATGTCAGCTTTTCCGAGGAAAGCTGCCTTCTTGCAGTTGACTGATGGGGTTTTCTTTGGTCAATGCCGCCGGTGTTCAAGTGGCGCTCCGGGTATTTTGGGATTGCACCCAAAGCACTGATTATAGATAGTGCTCGACTTGCGACCACTTATGTCGCTAAGTGAGAAATTTGTTCAGTGAGTTTTGCCCTGTTTTATGCCTTTTCTTGCCATATTTGTTAAGTGATTCGTTGCCGTTGTTAAATTAGCAATGTGGCTGTGACTCCGGGACCCTGCAACCATCACAAATATGAACCAGTTGTCAAGCACCTGAATGTGAACCTTGTACCCATGGGAACACTACAATGGTCATAAGTGTGAAAAATGGTCATTACTCACTTTTTTCAGTGCCATTGTAACTTTGAGCAGTTGCAAACTGTTGTAAGTCAAATGACTAAGGCTTCTGACTAAGGCTTACGAGGCCATAATTAAGCACACGCTTAGTTAAAACAATTCTTGCTTTATTTCAGCGCTGAGAATTATGTTCATTCCCAGCCCATAATGAGTCCCAAATAGTTCCTCGAGATAAGCACCCACCTTTCTCTCCTTTGAATTTCTGCCAACAATTAAAGTGCCAAATGAATGATAAAAAAACAAACCAAAGACAAAGTCCACACAGAGCTTCAAGGATTAATCCAAACAGAATGAACGACTTTGCTTCCTGCAAAGGTTTCTTCACTTTTGCCTGTTCTTTATGCCTTATGGGAGGGCCAATCACCTCCCAGCATTGCTCCCGAATTGCGTCTTTTGTCTTAGCTGCTCTTGCCTTCTAGCAGTTCTGTGTACACATGCACTGGTTCCTCTGCCTCGCTGCTGCCAGACTCCAAAGGCTCCAGAGTCAGCACCCCACTCCCAGATGGTCCTGGCCCCATCTCTGCATTGGACGCAGGACCCTCATCCGAGTCCTCTCCAGACTCCAGACTGGTCCCCGTTCTTCTCCACTGTCCACTTCCGCTACCGTCTGCACTGTCTTCCAGAGAACCACAACAAATATTACCTGTACCATGGATACTGTCTTTGCTTTCTTTCACCACCCTCGTTCTCCTTCAATGTGTAGTTCTCCGTAAGGTAGTCCTTGAGTTGCAACCACAATTGAGCCCAACATTTCTGTTGCTAAGCGAGACAGTTGTTAAACGAGTTTTGCTCCATGTTAGGGCCTTTCTTGCCGCTGTTGTTAAGCGAATCACTGCAATTAGGTTACGAAGACAGTTATTAAGCGAATCATTGCAATTCAGTTGGTAACACGGTTGTTAAGTGACTCTGATTTCCCCGTTGACTTTGCTTGTTCGAAGGTTGCAAAAAAGGATTCACGTGACCCCTGGACACTGCCACCGTCATAAATACGAGTCAGTTGCCCAGGTCTGAATTTTCATAATGTGGCCAAGGGGATGCTGCCAGGGTCAAAAGTGTGAAGAATGGTCATAAGTCACTTTTTTTCAGTGCCATTGTAACTTTGAACAGTCACTAAACAAACTGTTGAAGGTTGAGGATGTCCTGTATTGATACTTACCTTGTTTTCATTTGCCACAGTTGTTCTACTTCTCTTTATAAGTTTCTGCAGTTAGTGATTTTCTCCTGATCTTTCTCTTCTCTTCTTCTGTATTAGAATAGAATAGAATTCTTTATTGGCCAGGTGTGATTGGGCACATAAGGAATTTGTCTTGGTGCAGATACTTTGAGTCTCCGCTATCCAAACTTTGTTGTTTTTCCCATCAATATGTGATGTTGTGTGATGCTTATTTGTCATCATCATAATTATTATTGAAACGTGTGTGTCACCTGACTCTCAAACATTCTGCTGTAAGGAAAGAATTATACAAAAATGGTTTTTCCCAGTAGATCAGTGCTTCCCAAACTGGGTCAAAGTTTTTTTTTCCTTTTTTTGTGTAATGACACACAAACCCATTACCCAACCACCACAGGGACATTTCAACTGAGTCAAATTGTATTTTGCCTACATTAGGTAAGTAGGACTTTCTGAGAAACGATTTGGGGGTAATTCAGGAAAAAAGTTTGAGAAGTCTTTTCTGGTGGTGTTTTTTTTTTTTTTTTAAACTTCCCAGCTTAGATGCATCTTGTTGGCAGGCTCCCGTCCAAATCCGCCCCAGTTCCAACCCTGCTTAGCTTCCGAATCCAGAACTGCCAGATGTTGCCACTTATGGAGGCTAGGAAAATCAGACTGAGATGTAGGGGATTTGAACCCAGTTCCTGCTCATGCAAAGTAATAAAGTTTTAAAAGAATCAGCAGAGATTTTGGGAAACCTGAGTAGGTCTTGGCTGTGCCTCCTCTTTCTCCTTCCCCTCTTGAGAATCTTTACCAAAAGCTCCTTGGTTCTCCCCATCCCTGATGATGTTGCAAACTGGAACATTAAGGAATTAGCATTGCAAAATTTTTCACTTTCAGATTTTATTATGCTCTTTCCACATCTTGACAGCTGTTCAGTTCTTCCACCCCATCCTTTCTCTCCCCAAAGAGGTGACTGTCAGATGCATCTTACTGCTGCACAAAAAGGGAATAGAAAAAAACGAGCAAGGAGATTAATAAACACAATTCCCAGGAGCAAATGTAGCCATCACCATTTGCCAACAAGAAAAATGTGGTGCTTTTGAATTCTGATCTAAGTTATGCCGCTGAGCTGGGCGTCCATCTGGCTGGGTTGTGGTGTGATCTGCTTGGGTTGTGGGAAAAGCGACACAGAGGCCAGTTTGTGTGTCCAAGGATAATTCCCCAAGCATTGTGCTCAGGCCCACAAACGCATCATAATCATAAAAAAAGGAACCTCATGTGCAGAGAGAGGTAAATTATCATAATAATTAAAGTCTCCGTCAAGTCTGAAGCAACCATTGGAAGAAACTTCCTGCTGGGTTCCTTCACATTTCATTTTTGGTTGGCGGTGGAGAGTTTCAGCCACGTTATCGTGATCATTTAGTCCCGCCAGCAAAGAGAAGGTGCTGGGATCTAGATGACCTTGGAAACCATCCCAGAATCCAATGGATTTTAAAGCCACTCGGTTAACTTTCAGAATTCAGTTTCAAAACTGATTGGAGGTGGGAGTTGACTCTACTGCTCTTCTGGACTTCCTTGGCTTCACTCTGAGGGCTGCCTTTCCCAGGGAGTCATCCTGAAGTGCAGAAGGAAGATCTTTGGACAAGACACAATGGATGGAAGCTAGTCAGAGGGAGAAGCCCACCTGGAAATCAGGAGAGATATATTGACAGTGAGAACAGTTAATCAATGGGACAGCTTTCTGCCTGGAGTGGAAAGTGCTCCATCATTGAAGGTTTTCAAGAAAAAAAAATAGGGCAATCATTAGTCCAGGATGAATAAGGTCTCCTTGTTTTGGGCAGGTGGTTGGGCCAGAAGACTTCCAAGCTCCCTACCAGCCCTATGAGGAAGGAAGGAAGGAAGGAAGGAAGGAAGGAAGGAAGGAAGGAAGGAAGGAAGGAAGGAAGGAAGGAAGGAAGGAAGGAAGGAAGGAAGGAAGGAAGGAAAGAAGGAAGGGACAATGAATGGAAGCTGGTCAATGGGAAATCCAACCTGGAAATGAGGCAATTCCTGACAGTGAGAACAATTAATCAATGGAACAGCTTACCTTTTAGAGTTGTTGGTGCTCTATCACTGGAGGTCTTCAGTAAAAGATTGGACAGCTGTTGGTCTAGAATGGTCTTAAGGATTCTGTCTCGGGCAGTAGGGTTGGACTAGACTTCCAAGTTCCCTTCCACTTGTGATTCTATGACCCTCTCAAGAAAAGGATATTTCTTGGCTTTTTGAAGAAGCCAGATTTGGGCTGCGGTGGAGTAGACCCAATAGTCTGTTCCTTTTCATAAACACATTGACTTGCTGCAAGTTCGAAAAGAAAAACAGGGCTGAACCTTCAAGGCCTAGAAACCATCCTCGCTGTAGTAAATGCTTCCTTGCAATCTATTTCCCAATTGCTTTCACTTTGCCCTTGAACCCAAAGCCTGCCAGTTTTCGCCCTCCCCAAAATACAGTCTTGAGAGACCTTAATAATTTCTTGGAGCAAGTCTATGTGCCGCCGTTAATAAGGACAATGAAAAATTAGCAAGGACACACCTGTCCGAGTGTCAGTTCTTTTATCCCTTGTCCTTCTTCTTCTCCTCCTGCACCGAGAATGTCCTGTTGGATGACTGTCTAGAACTCAGAGTCTCTTGATTTCTAGACTAGCACCTTAACCCGTACTTGGTTTAAAGAGGAGGAAGGAATGTCAAAATAACTTGTAAGAATTGAATGCAAAAACAGGGTTGGAGGAAATGAACTTGTAAAGCTGCCAACTCCATGGATAACAGTTCCAAATAATCTGCCATAGAATGATGCCAAAGACAAGAGAGGTGGTAGCAAATTACAATCTGAGATTTTCATTTATTTATTTATTTATTTGTTTTATTTATTTGTCAAAAGCTTACTGTATAACAGAAACAAGAATAAACATAAGTTTAAATACAAGAAATAGGAACTAATAACTGGGGAAAATAGGACAGGGACTGTAGGTATGATTGTGTGCTTATGCATGCCCCTTATAGACCTCTTAGGAATGGGGTGAGGTCAATAGAGGTTAGTTTGAGATGGACCTGTTAGTAGGGAGGGAGAATAGAATGAGCAAGTAATACTTCATAAGAAGCATCAAACCTGAAGCCAAGATGTGTGTTATTTATTTGCACAAGGCAAGCATTCTTTTTATTTGAAAACTACTCACTGAGTAGTGAGTGGCTGGGCATGACAAGGAGTGGTGGGGAGGGGAGAGATCGAGGCATGACCAGATGAGGTGAGGTGTCCCTCAGTGGTGGGATTCCACATTTTTTTTCCTACCACTTTTTTGAGAGCGCGTTACTGGTACACCAGAACCGGTCTGAACTGGCTGAGTACCATCTCTGGCGTTGAGTTGGCCAGTCACATGGCCACCCAGCCACACCTATCCAGCAGGTCATTAGGACAAAGAACCGGTTGTTAAATTATTTGAATCCCACCCCTGATCATATTGGATCAACAAACACTATCCATGTGCTCATAAGTCACTTTTTCAGTGCCATTGTAACTTCAAATGATGGCCAATGATTGTAAATTGGGGACTACTTGAAAGCAGAGAGTAAAATAATGCAAGGAATGTTGGTTTTGTCCATAGCCAGCAAAGGGGAATAATTAGGACAGAAATGACAATAGGAAACCTGTTCCAGATCAAAGGACTGCCGGGTGTCGTATTCAGGCAAAATCCAACTCATATCTTCCTTATAAGAGGGTTCCATTAAGTTCAATGGCGTCTTTGTCAAAGGTTGGTAAGAGGAAGATTGTGCTGCAAATTAATCCAAAATCAGACAACTCTCATGCACTGTTCTCTTGGAAGTAATCCTCCCCAGGTTCAGCAGCCTTTAATCCTGGATAAGTGGGTTTTAATTCCACCATGAAGCTTATTTCCAAGAAACTATGCCGATGCTGCCTTCCATGTTATATGCACTTCTGCAGAATTTCACACCCCGTGGAAATTGTTCCGGTACGAGTTTGGTGGAGTTTGCTAACCCTGTTAGGGAGCTCACTCTGAGCAAAATGCATATTTTTTTTTTCACATTATGAGCAGCTAAGGGTCAGCAAAAACCAAAGTGAATTTCTTTTTTTTTTTTGCCAGCCTGAAAAGAAAGATGGACTCACAGTAGCCAGCTCTGTTTTTAATCGATGAACGAATAAATGTCCCGTATGATTTTGATTCTGCCCCAAAAGTGGTTGGTTTTCCTGGTGTTGTAGATGGTTCTTCATCTCAGGTGTCCTTTGGAGTGGTTTTCTGAAGAAATGGGCTTTCTGATGCTGTGGCACATGGGTCTATGACTGAGCTGTGCCTGATGTGCTTCTTAGTACAGATATAGGCTCCCTATTTCTTGCTCTCCCTGCTGGATTAGAGCAGAGGTTTCCAAACTTGGCAACTTTAAGACTTGTGGACTTCAACTCCCAGAATTCCTCAGCCAGCATATTCTGGGAGTTGAAGTCTACAAGTCTTAAAATTGCCAAGTTTGGGGATCCCTGGATTAGAGGATAAGCACCATGTGCTTTAGGAATAGCTTGGAAATATGGGGGGCTAGGACCCTGAAACTGAGCCTGCCAATATAGCTCAGGGTCCTGTTGTTGCAGAACAGATTGAATCATATTGTTGAGTTGTGCAGCTTGACAGCTTGAAGGGTTTGGAGATTGCAATAGCCCTTAGACTTATATTCTGCTTCATAGTGCTTTACAGCCCTCTCTAAGTGGTTTACAGAGTCAGCCCATTGCCCCCAACAATCTGGGTCCCTTTTTTACCGACCTCAGAAGGATGGAAGGCTGAGCCAACCTTGAGCTGCTGAGAATCGAACTTCTGGTTGTGGACAGAGTTAGCCTGCAATACTGCATACTAACCACTTCCTTCCTTCCCCCCTCCCTCCTTCCCTCCCTTCTTTAACACGTAACAATAGCACTTAGACTGAGGGGGGGGGGATAACCAGCAGTAATTATTGGCAGAAACCATTGGATTTTACTAAGCCTTCCTTTGCTTAAGTTCCAGATGTGTATATTTTTAAGCCGAGGATCCATTCTTGCCTGCATCTAAAATTAAATTGTATATTTCATTCAGAATCCAGCAGGGTGACTTACGTAACTGTTCCCTTCTGGAAAGCCATGTGTGACCTGATTTTTTTTCTTTTTTTGCATTAAGGCAGGTTTCAAGGCAGTTAACATAAACATACAGCTTTCTACGTGCAATGTAAATATTTCTGTTGTGCACACAACTATAAAAGCAGCGTGTCGACAATTTTTCAAAACCTCCAATTTATAGAAGTCAGGTCTTATGTAACCTGAGGCCTAATAGCTTTGAAAGGGGAAAGTATGAATTAATAGATGCTGTGTTTGGTCTCCAGGAAATACGCAGAATGAAGAGAAAGAGAGAGAGAGACAGAGAAAAAGAGAAAAGAGAAGAGAGAGAGAAGAGAAGAAGAAAAGAGAGAAGGAGAAAGAAAAGAGAGAGAGAGAAAAGAGGGAGACAGGGAGACAGGGAGAGAGAAAAGAAAGAGAGAAAAGGGACAACACAGAGAGAGACAGGGAGAGAGAGAGAAAAGAGAAAGAGAGAGAGACATAGATAGGGAGAGAGACAGAGAAAGAGGGAAAAGAGAGAGACACAGAGAGAGAGACAGGGAGAGAGAAGAGAGAAAGAGACACAGACAGATAGATAGGGAGAGAGAGAGAAGAGAGACACAGACAGGAAGAGAGAAGAGAGAGAGAAAGAGAGAGACAGAGAGAAAAAAGAGAGAGAAAAAGGAAAGAAAGAGAAAAGAGAGAAAAAGACGGAGAGAGAGAAGAGAGAAAGAGGAAAGAGAGAGATACAGTTGTGGCTAGTTGAAAGGTTGGCTTAACTGGGAGTGGGTAACTTCGAATGGTTGCTAAATGAACTGTTGTAAGTCGAGGAGTACTTGTATAGCATTGGGTAGAAGGAAGTATCTGTTGAGGTTCTCCATCATTCAACTCATGGTTGTCCCAAAGGTGCTTTTTCACCCCAAAAGGCAACTGGACTTTCTTCATTTTTTTTTCTTTTGAAAACATTTCACCTCATCCAAGAAGCTTCTCCAGTTTTCTAAAGTTCTTCTGGAGAAGCTTCTGGGATGAGGAGCGAAACGTTTTCAAAGAAAAAAGAACAAGGAAGTCCAGTTGCCTTTTCAAAAAAAAAAAAAAAAAACCTTTGGGACAACGAGAAGGAAGGATCTTCTCAGATAGTAGAACAAGAAAAATATCAACACAAGGACTTCTGGATCTGGACTTTTCTTCTCTCTTTGGGAGATTTTGGGTGCTGTGACTGCAGCAATTTTTTTTTTAAAATTTACTGCACACCGTCCTTCTCACACATTGCAACAGTCCCTTGTGACTTTGTCCACCTGATTGTAATTCTTCCCTCGAATTTTGTTTTTTTGTTTTCCTTCAAGAACTGGGATTGACACAACGGCATCTCGCCCTCCTTGTTGTTCATTCCCTTTGCTTCTTCCAGGCATGTTCTCCATCAGCTTGTTCATACATGAACAGGATATGTGGAAAGACGTTCTGGAAGGAGTAAACAAGAGTCATGAGCTTCTCTTCGCCAGATCTGTGGAACTCCCATCAGATTTGGGGACTGCCAATAATTTCCCCTTTAATAAAGCACAGGTAGATCAACTTTTATGTGGATAGATCTTTACCTAGGTAATCTTTATCTCACCCATCTTGGAGAGATAATAGGCAGTGATAAACCTGGTTGTTGTAGAAGCTCCTTGTTCAGTTTGAAGCTCATTGTTGAACGGTATCAATCTGTAGGTTCAAAAATTACCCTTAGTAGTTCATCTCTGGGCATGTTTCCTCAAGGGAAGATAACAGTGAATGGAAGGATTATTATTAAGGTTGGTCACACAGTCACCCATGTTTATGTGGGATTTTTATCCACCTGTGAGTCTTTTCTAAGGATCTGGGACAGGCAAGTGTTTTTGTTTGGCAGTGTTAAAGATATTGTTGCAGGATGTCAGCTATTGCAAGCCAAGCTGCCTTTTGCAATTGACTGATGGTGATTTTGTCAATGCCAACAGTGTTCAAAGGGTGCTCCATGGATGTTTTGATGTTTGGAGGGTTGTATTAACTGCAAATAAAATTGACTTTCCTTCTGCTGCCTGTTTCTAGAGTTTGCAAGCCATTTCGAAGACAGGAGTAATTCAAATTCCAAGTTAGGTTCATGAAATTTAAGTTTCAAATCAGGTTGAATGGACTGCCTCCGTTCAAGTTTTTGACCAGAGGTTGGGTCTCAAGGAAGGAACTCTTCTCTCTTGAGGGCCTTCTCGGTGGTGGCTCCTTCTCTGTGGAACATCATTCCCACCTGGGATACAAATGGCTTTCACTCTGTTGCTTTGTGGAAGGGTCCTGAACTCTAGGTTTCGTCAGGAGGTCTAGAGATCCCAAATGGAAATGATTGGGTAATTGAACTGATTATGGAGTTGCTGCCATCATAAGGGTAGGTGGGGATTGTTATGGTTTTGCTGTTGTTGTAATGATGTGTGAGTCAGTTGGCCGTATAAATATGTTGAATTAATAATAAATTGCAGAATGGCCTGATTTGCCAGGTGCCTCTGGCATTTGAAGACCTGCAGAAAAGGTTCCCCCTCCCACCTATGCAAACTGAATGATTTCCCTGAATCATTTGGGCTTCGTGCGAGAAGCTGATCTGGAAAGGCAGATCGAAACAGTACAGAAAATAGCTCTGATAATACAAATCAAATCCATCCTGGCCATTTGGCCTGAAGAGACCCAGGCTTGTTTATTCACTGCTTCCTAGACCGAGCTGGCAAAAGCAAAATATGGCTGTTAAGAAAAACAAAAGAGAAATAAAATATTAACATTCCACATTAGAAGGGGACGGCAGCCTCTCATGCATGCATGAAGCGTAAAACCAAAAGTCTGTAAATAAAATACTTTCCCCTGACAGATTTTGTGCAGGGACTTGCCTTCTATGCAACCATTTGCCCAAATCTATAATTTTCGTAAGGGATGAAGTCCTGTTTCATTAAGGGAGAATTCTGCCATATACTGCTTTTTCCTCCCACATTTGAAAAGCTGCTGGTATTGATATGTATTGAGATAGGTAGGTAGGTAGGTAGGTAGGTAGACAGATAGATAGATAGAAAGATAGATAGATAGATACTGTAAATACTGTAGATACTGTAGATAGATAGATATTATTTAGTCATCCCTCTTTCACAACTGGTCCTGGATGATTACAAGATTAAAAACAAACATCCTGACCATAACCACCATGCAGTGGCCAAGGATAAACTATTAACTAACCATCCATTGTAGGTCTTCTCCACCCTGACCAAATGCCTGGAAGAACAATCAGGTCTTCTCTATCTTGTGAAAGGCTGACGGAGTTGGGTTGTTGGCTCCTTGAGCATCTGGATTTGGTTCAAGTGTTTGACGTCCTCCTCAAAATAGTTTGGCATCATCCCCACACCCACACCAAAGTCTTGAGTATCCAGCACCTGCTTCACCTTCTGGGGTGGCATTGATGGAGTGGATCTTTTTCTCAAGGCCTGCAGAGAATCCCATGCCAAGTTCTACCCAAGGCCAAGTACCTCCTGCCACCTTGGGTAATAAATCACCCATGGTTTCATTTCCCCTCCTTTCCTTCTCCTTTATTGCATGCAAAATGATGAAAATGAATTTCTTTTTGGAAACCAAAATAGTCCTGAGCATCACTTATTTTATTAACCTCTTCTCAGAGGTGAGTGGAGGAAAATGTCCCACCTTCCTGGATGGGATGAAGTCTGTCTCTTGTTGAGATTTGCTGCAAGATTGGGCCCAGAGGAAAATGGGATTTGGGGACACCTCTGAAATTTATTTATTCATTAAAAAAAATTATATACCGTTTCCCCAAAAATGTAACCTACTCAGCTCGATTTTTACACATGCATCCAATATACCTCCAAAATAAGCCCTAATTAAGATCCTGCCCACTCCAGAGTGCATGGGTAAAAATTAAGCTCGGGTGAGGATGGCGGGCTGGATCTGCCCGACTACTTACCTTCGGACAGTTGTAGCCAGGCCTCGCATATCCTGACACCTGCCTTGCCGGCCCATTTCTTCTGCAGCCAGCAAGGCTGGCTCGGCTTTCCTGAAGGCCTCTGGAGTAGATAACAAAGCTCTGGATCAATCCAGAGCTCTGTTATCAGCTGCAGAGGCCTTTCTGGAAAGCTTTGCCAGATGCAGAAGAAGAAGTTCCTGAAGGCCTCTGACAGCGAAAAGGCGGTTGGGGGTGATGCACGCAAGTGGGGTTCGTCAGTGGACGATCTCCCCCCAAAATAAGACCTGGTGCCTTTTTTGGTAGCAAAAAAATTATAAGACAGGGTCTTATTTCCCAGGAAACATGGTAATTTAGTGACTCCAGGTGGCTTACAGAACAACCTTCTCCCCACTGGAGAGAACAACCTTCTCCCCAAATAACCAGTTGATGGTCCCTGTATCATCCTGAGATCCCTAGGTCTGCTGACAAAACCACAACTTCAGGACCTTCCTTGAAGTGTGAAGGCCAAATCTTACTTTTGGAGGGATGATATTCCAGAGCGAGGAAACCACCATAGAGAAGGTCCTTCTTCTTGGTCTCACCAGATGGACCTCCTTAAAAGAGGAGTCTCATAGCATCCCTTGCCTTCCTGTTCTTGTGGGTTGGGTAGATACATCTGGGAAAAGATGTTTCTTCAAACAACGGTCTTTCAAATAACCTGGTCCAAGGCCATGGAGGGCTTTAAAGGTGACAACCAGCATCTTGAATTGGATCTGGAAATGATTTGGATCTGAAAGTAATAAAGCAAGCAAATACGCCCTTCACGTATATATCAAAGGCTAAAGCAAACAAATTGGAAGCCAAGGCAGCTTTCACAAAAGAGGTGACACAGGTGAAAATCTAGATTAGCCAAAAAGGTGTTTGCATTGCTTGCTTCAGCAGCAACAGAAATCTGGTGGAAAGATTTCCCATTTTGAATGTCTGTGGGTTTCCTGGTTGTTTTTCCCCCAATCCATCAGAGTTTACTTTTTAACATTGTGTACCGAGGCAGATCATCCTGGAATGAAACATTAAATTTCCTACACAAAGCTGTTCTTTCTCTCTGCACAGAGGTGGACAGACAAAGCATGCCATGAGTCAGATCAAGATTCAGACAAGGTTACTCATTCCCTACCATCCCAAAATAACTATATTCTGATGTTATCGGGAGCAGGTGGAAGATGTGCATCCACCTTTCCCAGGGTATGGAGATGACTTGGGTTTACCTGTTCTTGCCAGGTTTTGCCATTGAGGTGGTTGGTTGAAATACTGGAAAACTAGGTGTGATTGAACATCTGCCAGAACATTCTTCCTAACTCAGTGTCGTCGATGGCAGCAGTGGATGGCCAGCAGATCCTGGGAATGCAGAGAAGGAAGCAGAACCGTTAAGAGAAAAGATTCCTGAATCCAGGAGAGAGAAGGAAACGTGAAAAAAAGACCCAGAGTTATGCCACTTTAATTAGGCTAGGTATACCTTGATCCAGGGATGTGGTGGCTCAGTGGCTAAGACACTGAGCTTGTCGATCAGAAAGGTCGGCAGTCCGGCGGTTCAAATCCCTAGTGCTGCGTAACGGAGTGAGCTCCCGTTACTTGTTCCAGCTTCTGCCAACCTAGCAGTTCGAAAGCATGTAAAAAACGCAAGCAGAAAAATAGGGACCACTTTGGTGGGAAAATAACAGTGTTCTGTGCACCATTGCTGTTTCGTCATGCTGGCCACAAGACCATGGAGACGTCTTCGGACAGCACTGGCTCTTCAGCTTTGTAACGGAGATGAGCACCGCCCCCCTAGAGCTGAAAATGATTAGCATGGATGTGCGAGGGGAGCCTTTACCTTTACCTATACCTTGATCCAGAGACTGGCTTTGTAGGCTTTCAAGATGGTGTTGCCTTGGACCAGGGTTTCTTCAACCTTGCTGGCTGAGGAATTCTGGGAGTTGAAGTCCACCCATCTCCGAGCTGTCAAGGTTGAGAAACAGCACTGCATTAGTCTAATAGCAATAAAGATTGTTCCAGAAATGGAAGTGGTTCTCGTTTCGTGAGTTGGCCAGTTTTGAAGGACTTGGCATGAGCCTTGACATGCTGCCAAAGCAATTCTCCAGACCAACTTACACTTAGCGTAATTGAGATGGAGTTATTCTCTTGTTTATGTCTTCTCCTCTCTTCTGGACTCAGGAATCTTTTGTGTAATGGTCCTGGTGCCTCCTTTGAGCACCCTGGAGATCACAACTTGCACCAGGGGTTAAACCAGTGGTGCGATTCAACCAGTGTAACAACCGGTTTGGTGAGGGTGTGTGCGCAAACATGCGCTCCGCGTTTTAAAAAAGCCCATTTTCAGCAGTAATACTTCGACTGCAGCCCCTGTGAATAAAACAGAATCAGCGGTGCTCTAAAAAATCAAAACAAACCACAGGAAAGAGCAGGGGCAGGTGGAGGTCTTCTAGTCCAATCCCCTGCTTAGACAGGAAACCCTACACCACTTCAGACAAATGGTTATTCAACCAACATCTTTTTGAAAACTTCCAGTGTTGGAGTATTCACAACTTCTAGAGGCAATTTGTTCCCCATATTAATTGTTCTCTCTGTCAGGAAATTTCCCTTGAGTTCTAGATTGCTTCTTTCCTTGATTAGTTTCCATCAGTTGCTTCTTCTCCTGCCCTCAGGTGCTTTGGAGAATAGCTTGACTCCCTCTTCTTTGGGGCAGCCCCTGAGATATCAGAAGACTGCTATCATGTCACCCCTGGGTCCTTCTTTTCATTAAACTAGACATACCCAATTCCAGCAACCGTTCTTTATAGGTTTTAGCCTTTAGTCCCCTACTCCTCTTCGTTGCTCTTCTCTGCACTCTTTCTAGAATCTCAACATCATTTTTACATCGTGGTGACCAAAACTGGATGCAGGATACCAAATATGGCCTTACCAAGGCCTTATAAAGTGGTATTAACACTTCATGTGATCACGATTCTGTCCCTCTGTTAATGCAGCCAAGGACTGCATTGGCTTTTTTGGCCACTGCTGAACACTGCTGGCTCCTCTTTAAGCAATTGTCCGATAGGACTGCAAGATCCCTCTCACAGTTACTACTATTGATCAAGGTACCACGCATACTGTACCTGTGCTTTGTGTTTTTCTTGCCTAAATGTAGAACCTTACTTTTTTTCACCATTGAATTTCATTTTGTTAGATAGCGCCCAATGTTCAAGTCTGTCAAGATCCTTCTGTATCTTAACCCCATCTTATTATTTATTATTTCAATATATGGCGATTAGTGTCCATTTGAAAGTGACAATGAAGCTATTCTAAATTCTAAGTCTAACTTCAAGCCGTCACTGACTGAGTGACTCTTTGTAAGTCGAAGACTGCCTGAAATAACTTCTATGCTTGTAAAATCACTGGGGCCTGGGGTTCATGGAGTCTCCACTTGGCATAACTGGAAGATGCTAGACTATAGAGGAAATGTAAATAGGCCTGAATTGGATGATGAAAAGGTCTACTTTAGTTCAAGGCAGCCTTGTTCATGTGTGCACCCAAACTGAGCTGAAAGGCAAGTGGACTGCCTCTGTTTTTGTCCGTTGCAATTGACATTCTGATGCTTCCTGGAACTGATGTGGGAAGGAGGAAATGCGCCCATCAGCCTTCAAATGTGCCAGTCGAGGCTCCAGGAATGCAAACATTTGACAAAGCAGCCAGATCAACAGTTGGAGGAAACAAAAGACTTCTTTAGAAATGTCAAAATGTTTTGTTTGGATCCATAACATTGATTGGGCAACTTCATTCAGTTAGTCAGCCTTTCCCCCTTTGGAGAGTCCTGAAACTCATTTGGATTGCCCTCTCTTTTCTCATAAAGGGTTGGGGGGGGGGGGGNNNNGGGGGGGGGGGGGGGGGAGAAAAGAAAAGCAGGGTGGGATTGCTGTTTTCTCAGGCCAACATGGGGAATTAATTCTGGATTTGCTACTTAATGTTGAATCCTCCACCCAGTCTCTTCTGTCTCCTTTTTTTCCATTGGATAGGCTTGGCATGTTTGCAAAATCTGAGAACCTCCCTTGAGCCTTCTTGCAAATGATGCTTGGCTTGGCCATTTGCAAGATGGTGGCCACAAATGAGCAGAACCTTCGAGAATAATTACCTTCTACGTCTTCTGTCTATGGACATTCTCAGTCATCCATTAATTAACTAATGTTAATTAATAATTAATTACTTATTTTATTACTTATTTTATTAATTAATTAATACTGTTAATCTATTAATCCCAAAAATGCTTCAAACATTTCTTGTGTTTCCTTGAAGACGTTTCGCTTCTCGTCCAAAAAACCTCTTCAGTTCTGATGTCAAGTTCTGATGTCAGAATTGAAGAAGCTTCTTGGATGAGAAGCAAAACGTCTTCAAGGAAAAACTCAATTTGACCCATGCTGGCTGGGGAATTCTGGGAGTTCAAGTCCACACATCGTTGTGTTGCTGAGATTAAGAAATGCTCAACCAGAGGACAATTGCATTGCTCCATGTTGTTATTCCAAATTCATTACGCTCAGAAGTAGTTAATCAGTAGAATGGCTTGTCTTCAGAAGTTGTGGCTACCCCAACACAGATTGAAGAGATTGGACAACCACTTGTCTGAAATAGTATAGCAGGGGGTGGACTAGAAGACCTCCAAGATCCCTTCCAACTCTGTTATTTTGTTCTAATTTGAGCTTTCTGTTCCTTCCTGACTTTGGGTGTTCATTTCTTGCTCTTAAAACTATTGACTTTGGCTCCAGGGATCTCTGACCCACTTAGATTTGGTTAAGAAATCCCTGCCCCCATTGCAATTCCTTTATAGAGAAAGTGCCCCTCTAAAGTGTGTGTGTGTGTGTGTGTGTGTGCACATACACCTCTGTGCATCCACTCACCCTGGCTCTTAATTACTCACCCCCAAGCTGGAAATGTTAATTCCCTAGTTCTTTTCCAACAAATGACTTAAAAGTGGGTGAGAACTAATGCTGGAGTTTCCTTCCTTCCTTCCATGAAAGGAAAAGGGCAAACTTTTTCTTGAGCAGTCAGAGAGGAATTATAGCCTTAAGCCAGGCAGAGAATGAGCAGGGGGGAAAAGAGGGTGGGAGCACCCCAAGAGGGTGGGGGCTGAGCAATTAAAGCTTTTCTCCCAAAAGGCAAAGCAAGGTGAGGCTTGTCAGCCAAGCTTTCAGAAGGCTCTCTGAACAAAAGAGGATGAAATTCCTGGGCAGTCAGAATTGGAAGTGGTCCGATCTACTGTTGTCTTAGAAACTTCTCCAGGTAGGTAATGGAGATGCCCCAAAGCTCCATCCTACCTTGGCGGGATCCTTGATGCTTTCTGAGTTTGGTTGTTTTCTTGCAGACATTTCATTACTAAATTGGGTATCATCATCAGTGCTAGAAGGGAGTGGGGTTTGCAGGAAGGAGGAAGAGGAGGAGAGAAGGAGGGAAGGAAGAGGAAGAGAAAGAGAAAGAGGGGGGAGGAGGAGGAGAAGGGGAGGAGAAGAAGGGACAGGAGGACGAGGAAAAGGAGGAGGAGGACTGGGGTCCTTTGTGCCTTCTGAGCTTGGTTAATTTTCTTTCAGACATTTCATTACCCAACTAAGGAATATAATCAGGAGGGAGTCGGTTTTGCTTTCTTCGTATATTATTGGCTCGTCCTGTCAATGTTGGTGGGACTTGTTGTCGTTCCTCAAGAATACTGCCAAGCAACATTGACAGGGCAAACCACTTGTATATAAACAGAGAGTGAACCCTTCAAAACACTTGATGATGTTACATAGTTGGGTAGTGAAATGTCTACAAGAAAAACAGCCAAGCTCAGAGAACACCAAGGACCCCGTCATTCAACTCTGAGCGACAGATATTATCTCCTATCAATTACTACATCCTTCATTGTGCCCGAGAGATTTCACCTTCAATTTTTAGACCGGTGAACCTGTATGGCTTTTGATTCCCTGACTTGCACACCTGTGAAAAGCCTGGTCAGATGTGTCCAGTGGCCCACTCACTTTGTGGACATGCCCACCAAAAAGTCACCCAACTTTCCTCCTTCCTTCCATGACAGTTTTCCACAGCATGGACTTCCAGCCATCAGATATCCTCCTTGACGACTATCCAACTTCTTAGGAGATTCTGCAAGAGTCACGGGAACTAGGAATTTACTTTAGAAGGGGAAGGGGAAGAGAGAAATTAGAGTGAAAGAAGCAGAAGATTAAACTCATCCATCATTCTTTTTATTCTAAAAGTAGTGAGTGAATTTGGCTATGCTTACACTTTTTGGATGTATTAATATGTTTTTAATAAATGTAGAAAGTGCCTATACCTTCCCTATGTTGATTGATTGATTTTGCTTGTAATTAAAAGGACTCTCAGTGGTATAGGGTAATAAACCAATGATTAAAATACCTATATTTTCTAAGTAAACAGCAATGATACTATCAAAGCATCCATGGTAATGCTGTATCTTATCATTATTATTGGATAATTTTTTACCTTGGGGATAAAGCTTGGACCTGAATTACTATTTGCTAAACCTTCTTCAGAAACGTAGAACAAATTAATATTATAAAAATGTTCAGATTCAGAAAGTTGTCTCATATTCATCAGTAAGAAGATCTGTGCAATTTGCTAAAATTCCTACTCGTGTTTTTCTCTTATTGTGGATCTCAAGGAGAGACGCTACCTCTTGAGATAGTCTACCATCTCTACTCATCAGCTAGGTGATGGCTCTAATATGAGCCTTCTCATCTTGCTCTCGTGGGATGTGGTAGCTCAGTGGCTAAGATTCTGAGCTTGTTGATCAGAAAGATCAGCCGTTCGGCAGTTCGAATCCCTAGCGCCATGTAACGGAGTGAGCTCCTGTTCCTTGTCCCAGCAGCTTCTGCCAACCTAGCAGTTTGAAAGCAAGTAAAAAAAAAAAAAAATACAAGTAGAAAAATAGGGAACACTTTGGTGAGAAGGTAACAGTGTTCCATGCGCCTTCAAAGATATTTAGTCATGCCGGCCACATGACCGTGGAGATGGCTCTTTGGCTTTGTAATGGAGATGAGCACCACCCCCTAGGGCTGGAAAATGACTATATGCGAGGGGAATCTTAATCTTTCTCTCTAAAGCATGTCCACCAAATTTGGACAAAAGTCAAATCTCAAAAGAAGCACTGGAGGATTTCCAAGGAATCCACAAGCATTTCTGCCAGGTGAAGCAACTTCATATGTTTTCCTCCATGATCACCAAACCCTTCTCAAATGGAGACAATCTCCAATGATGTAGACCCTTGAGGAATTCTGAAGGAACCTGATAAGATTAGGCAATGTTCCAGCACACCATCCTTCCTTAACTTTTGACTTAAGCTTTCTTAGGAAGTTTGCTCAGAAGGCTGCTTTGTTCTCATCCCCACATGGCAACGACTGGCTCATGTCTTTAATTTTCAGGGCAATGCATAACTGGCACATTCCTTTGAAAGCTGAGACACACTCCCACCTCTGTGCCCCTCGCACACACCCAACCCTTCCTTGTTTACCCAGGAGAGGGCCCAATCCTCTACCCCAAGAGAAGGATTGCATTCCTTGGCTCTTCCCCCCCCCCCCCNTCCCCCCCCCCCCCTTTGCGTTGATGGCTGCCTTCGAGGCGAAGCAAGTTGGAGCAGGACACCTCATGTTCAGGTTGGGTAAGGTTTCTTCCTTCTGGTGGGGGGGGAGCAAGAGAGAAAGGGGTGGTGGGTTGTGTTTTTTGTTTTTTTTTGTAGATTGTGTAGGTGTTGTGATTTGGCTGTCAGTCTTGACAAGGGAGAAGGGGAAAGGAGGTGACTCATCAGGCCTGGAAATGGTGGGATGTGTTGAAACCTGCTCACTGCCTTTCCTGACTCAAGTCATTTTTCTGGAAACTCTACCTAGATAGGAATATACAGTATTTGTTTTCTTATATATAAAGTACATATATACCAGCTTGATACCCATGCTTCGTTACAAAACTATGTGGTTGGGCTTAGTTTTGGGGGAGGAAAATAAGGGGGGAAAATTCTGCCTCTGCCTACCAGCATCCATCAGTATTCATCTGGCTAGCATCCTGCCAGTGTGTGAGAGAGTTGAGGGTTGTTTGGAAACTGAAAGAGTATTTGCTGTGTGAGCAAGAAGGAGACAGCAAGGAGCCTGGGCGTGGCTTAGCTCAATTGTTCTGTACTAAAGCTGCTTGTTGCTGTGAAACTGAAACTGACACTCCTCTCCTCTGCTTGTGTTTTGCATTTGGAAGATATTTCTTTCCAGGTGGGGAGGGGGAGTAGAAATCCTTAGCATCAGAGCGTGTTAATAATAATAATATAGGAAATGCTACTGCTCTGATGGTCATTTTGAAAAATCCTTTCTTAGTGAACACCCAGAAGCCAAGAGGAACATACGTGCCCAATTTCAAGTTCGTAGGCTTTACGGTTATGAAGATTTTGTGATGATGCTTGAGGGGTCTTTCACTTTTATAGAGAGAGATATATAGGGGAGAGATAAGGATGTACTTTTGAAGCCAAGGCAAGGGGCTATTGAGGAATTTCCTGAATTAGAAGATTCTTCCTGAAAAAAAAAGAAAACTCTCCTTTGAACATGTGCAAAATCTACCACAGGTAGTTCTTGACTCATATTCATTTGTTGAATGACCATTCGAAGCCATAGCAGCATTGGAAAAAGTGGCTCACAAATCATTTTTCACTCTTATGACCATCGGAGCATCCCCATGGTCACATGATCAAAATTCGGATGCTTGGCTACTGGTTTTCTATTTATGACAGTCGCAGTGTCTCTGGATCACGTGATTTCCTATTTTTGTGACCTTCTGATGAGCGACGTCAATGGGGAAGCCCGATCCTCTAAACAGCCATGTTACTGACGTAGCAGCTGCCATGATTCCAACCGCTAACAACTGCGGCCAGAAAAGCCATTAAAATGGGGGCAAAGCTCCCTTAAGGATTGTCTCGCTCTGGGCTCCATTGTGGTCGTAAGTCGAAGGACTGTCTGTCTCGCATTCCTATAGACAGGGAGATCTCTGGTCTCCAAAAACCTTACGTAAAAAAACTAAAGGATCTACTAACTTAACAACTATATTGCTTAGCCCTAGAAATGTTGGACTCACTTCTGGTCAGAAGTCGAGGATTGTCTTGTCCTCTCTGCAATGCCAGCAATGAACCCTACTCTGAATTCCAAGTCAGAGGTTGTTGGGTGCAGGGAGACTTCAGCTGTGAGTGGTACAGAGGCTAAATTCAGAGGGAGTCCTTAAATCAGATGTGTCGCGGTGCTGTATTTCACTCCTACGACTCCCGGCTGACAAAGGCTAACTGAGAAGGTTCAACGCTAGATGGGAACCCGTGCTTAGTCAACTACAGTGGGTGACTTCATAAGTTGTGTACATCCAGCCGGTTGTGGCTAATTAAACCAGAAACAAGCTGAAACAAACCCTGCCTTGCTGGGAGTTGTGAACATCCTGAGTTACATTGGAGGAACTTTTCAGAGCCTCGGTGGCGCAGTGGTTAGAATGCAGTACTGCAGGCTACTTCTGCTGCCTGCCGGCTGCCTGCAATTTGGTGGTTTTAATCTCTCCAGACTCAAGGTTGACTCGGCCTTCCATCTTTATGAGGTTGGTAAAACGAGGACCCAGATTGTTGGGGTCAATAAGCTGACTCTGTAAACTGCTTAGAGAGGACTGTAAAGCACTGTGAAGCAGTATATAAGTCTAAGTGCTATTGCTAGTCTGTCCTTCCTTCCTTCCTTCCTTCCTTCCTTCCTTCCTTCCTTCCTTCCTTCCTTCCTTCCTTCCTTCCTTCCTTCCCTGTTAGAATGCAGTACTGTAGGCCAGCTCTGTCCACAGCCATGAGTTTGATCTTGACTGGCTCAAGGTTGACTCAGCCTTCCGTCCTTCCGAAGTGGGTAAAACGAGGACCCAGATTGTTGGGGGCAACAGGCTGACTCTGTAAACCGCTTAGAGAGGGCTGTAAAAGCACCAGGAAGCAGTATATAAGTCTAAATAATATTGCTATATATTCCGGATTCACTTCTCTGCCATGGTTCTCCTTGGAGGCTATCTGCCACACATCAAAAGCCAGGCTGAAACTCACTTTTGAGACTCAGCTGGAGCTGGTGGGATGGGGAAGCCAGGGCAGTGGGGCACAGTGACAATTGCTGAATGACTGTAAGAACGGTAGTGAGTTTGGAATCAAAGTTTGGGCCTTTTGCCCTTTGCTTTATCCTGTTGAAAGAAGAAGGTCTTGGAGATAACAGTAGTCCTACCTCTCTGCTCCATTAGCTTTTGTATCTGCTGACAGCTCAGCTTGTCCTGTCCTCTTCTGTGGCCAATTAAGCTCTTCTTGGGAAAGATCAACCACAATCCATTCATAAGGTTGTGGATAAAGGGGGCAGAAGTCCCTGAAGAGGTTCTTCTTACCTTCAATCCTTTGACTTTGCTGAAAGTTGGTAAGGTGAAAGTCCAGCAGAAATTTTTCAGAGGAGTAAAAAGCAGATACAGTATATAGCGATGGGAAGATGACCACGTTCCCAACCAGATGTCTATGGAGATTCTCCATCATCCACGTCATGGTTGTCCCAAAGGTGCTTTTATCAAGAGGCAACTGGATTTTCTGGTTTATTTGTTATTCTTTGAAGACGTTTCGCTTCTCATCCAAGAAGAAGCAGAGCTGAAGAAGCTTCTTGGATGAAAAGTGAAATGTCTTCAAAGAAGACATTTCAAGTTGCCTCTTGAGAAAAAAAAGCACTTTTGATGTTCCCAATCAGAGGTTTTCTTGAATTGCTAAACAACCAGCCAGCTTCCAAATCTTTGGATCTCCTTCTGTGGATCATCCTTGAATAGCAATAAAACAGCGCCATTGGATTAAATCTCTGTTCTTCCATCCTGTTCTCTGATGGGTTTTTCTCTTCCTATCTCTTGCTCAAAGCTCCCTTTTTTCTTCCCAGTAATAGAGTTTTGAAGATATCCTAAGAACAATAATTTAGATGAAGTGCAAGAGGAAGATTGTCTAGCAAACCTACAGTGTCAGTCTTGGTGTCTCATCTTGATTTGATTTGACTGTCTGAAATTCCTTTCTTTCCAATAGCATTAGTGTCCCTGTAAATCTGTTTTGAGCTCCTCAACTGTGTTGTTTCTTCCCCCGAACCCCACACAACAGTTTTCAGTAAAATTCCCTTCCCACTCCAGTCGCAAAACCACTTCATTTCATTTTGAGTTTGACCTCCAGAATAATCTGAATTGTGGCAGCCCTAGGGTGGTTGCTGGTAGTCGTTTTGCCCACTGCTAGAAGGTAATCTTCTGAAATGGTGTTTATGAAAAGTTTGAGCTAATGTTGTCTTGTATCCCCCAAAATGATTGTTTTCGTTTCTCTTCTCAAAATCAAAGTATGTACATATGAAGTTGAGAACTCATTAAAAAAAAGAAAGAACAACAAGTGAATCTCTCAGGGGTTGAATGTTGTTTTTCCTGATTTCCTCCCCTAATAAACGGGAATGCTGTAGGTATCCTCCTGAGATACCGTCTAGCAATCTCTCCTTTCATCCTTCTTGTCTTTTCTATTCCCTTTCCCTAAATTAATAATAAAGTTTTCATAGCCACAAATCAAATTTAATCTTCATTCCCTTGTTTTATCAATTCTTTGACATCTGAGGGGTCTTTTTTTTTTAAAGAAATCAAAACCTCCTTGTTTTTTCATTATTTGCTTTGATTATAATCCCGCTGGCCCTCGTATTCGACTTTGCAATTAGATGGAGGTAGTGTAAGATGTCTGCAGTTGATGTTTCAAAAAAAGAGAGTAAGGGAAGGGCCAGGATTTAGAAACTGATAACAATTTATTGATCTAACAGGAAATATTAATTTACTAAGCATTGCAAAGGTTTCTCACATTTTTTCAGGCATGACTGTTGTCCTAGGTACTGCAAATAATTCCTGGCAGGTTGCTCATAAAGATAGTTATCTTTGTGTAGAGAAAAGCTAATGTAACAGGTTTTGTTACTGGTTTTTGTTAAAAAAAATATGTCAAACATGTTTTTCTTTTTTCTTTTTTTTAGTATCCATTGTCACTTATATGTTAGCCCTACAAGGAAGATAGGCAGTTAAGGGGGGGGGGGGGNGGGGGGGAGGAGAGGGAGAGGGATGGAGATAAATGATATAGATAGATGATATATATTGATGTAGCTAGCAAGAAAGGGAAAGAAAGAAGATATAGATAGATGATAGAGAACGAGAGAGATGGAGATAGATATAGATAGATGATACATATTGATGTAGCTGACAAGAAAGGAAAAGGAAGGGAGGGAGGAAGGAAGGAAAAGAAAGAGAGGTGAGAGAAAACAAAAGAGATGGAGATAGATATTGATAGATGATATAGCTAGCTGGCAAGAAAGGAAGAGAGAGAGAGAGAGAGAGAGAGAGAGCGGGGAGACCAAAGGCCAGACATGGAAACTGATCAAGGAGAGATTCAACCTGGAAATAAGGAGACATTTTCTGACAAGGAGAACAATCAACCAACAGAACAGAAGAAAGGAAGAAAGGATTATTTCCTTTTTGAGCTTTTGTAAAGTCCTGTTCTTTCAATTGGAAGGGCCAGTAGAAGCAAATTGGGAGCCAACTCCTCCTCCTTTCTCTCTCCTTCTCTTTTGCTTCCATCAATTATTCAGCAATTTCATTCATTGCTCGGCATTTTAGCCCAACCACATTCTTCTATTTGGCAGGCCCCGAATTAGCCACACATTTGGGAGGTATTGATCTCATCCAGAGAAGAGATTCCTTCAATAGGTTTCATCCTGCTAATTCCTTGGTTAAAGAACCTTAGCCCTTGCCTACCTCTTCCCGCTCCAGACTAATGCTTCTTTTCCACCAGAGAGCTGTAACAGGTAAATAGATTTGAAACTGATTGAAAATCTCAGCGAAGATACTTTAGAAAAAAAAAAAAAGATACTTTTTTTTTAAAAANAGATACTTTAGAAAAAAAAAAAAAGATACTTTTTTTTTAAAAAAAATCTCAGCAAAGAAGGGTTTTATTTTGTTGTGGTGGTGGTTTATTTTTGTCATGGTTGCTCTGCTTTTCTCATTCGGTGAATTGGAACGCAGATTTGGAAAAGTTCAATCTGCCAACCTTGATAAATTCCATGATTGTTCATTGAGGAGAATGGATGGATGGATGGATGGTCAGATGACCTTACTGAAATCTGCTCCATCAGTACAAGTGGGAGTCTGGGTTGAGCCAACGTTCACGAAAGGGAAATCTATCCTTGAATTTAACTCTTAATTAAAATCTTGCCCTGTCAGGAATATCTGTCCACAACACGAGAGGGATTGCAAAAAATGAAAACTTTTGGCTTTGCAAAACTGAGTGCTTGTCAGGTGTAAAAGACCAGATCAACACATGAAGGTTCAGTGTAACTGATTTAGAAGGACTAGGGGTTGATATGATAGCAGTCTTCAAGTATCTCAGAGGTTGCCCCAAAGAAGAGGGAGTCCAGCTATTCTCCAAAGCACCTGAAGGCAGGACAAGAAGCAATGGATGGAAAATAATCCAGGAGAGAAGCAACCTAGAACTAAGGAGACATTTCCTGACAGTGAGAACAATTAATCAGTGGAACAACTTGCCTCCAGAAGTTGTGGATGCTACAACACTGGAAGTTTTTAAGAAGAGATCGGATAAGATTTGTCTGAAGTGGTGTCGGGTTTCCTGTCTGAGCAGGGGGTTGGTCTAGAAGACCTCCAAGATCCCTTCCAGCTCTTCTGTTATTCTGCATTAAGGTCACTCTAAGGTGAAGGCTGTGCCTGGAAATATAGAATGTCCTTGGTGAGAGGAAGTGGATTGCCCAAGTCCTGGTTGATGGTGTGGTTTTTGCAGCTGCTTTTGGTGAACCTTACCAAATTAAAGGCCTGTTCAAAGAGAATTGGGGGAGGGGGAGGGCCAGCAGCAATGGCAGCTACAGGTTCCAACAGGTATGGCAAGAGATCAGCTAGGACTTGAAAGCTTGCAAGTTAAGGCTGGAAATGAGCAGGGCGTGGCTTCCCACAACAGGTATCTCGGCTTGGGGAGCGGAGGAGAACATTGGCAACCCCAAGTCCTCGGAGAGAGAAACTACACCTCTCTGGATATCTGGAGAAACCGAATGGTGGGGTGGGGATGGAGGGGGAGGAAAGCATGGAGACCAAAAAGAAGAGTCAGGAAAGAGGAAAAAAAATTTTTCCCCAAGCTAAACAAGGAAGAGCTGCACTGGGGCTGGAACAGGGAAGAGAAAGGCAATGGGTCCAGTTTGTGCTTTCAGAGGAGGTTGTATCCAAGGGGTCAGCAACCTGTAGCCTCAAGACCTCCAGTGGTCCAAGTTCAATTTTAATTCAACCAGGTTGGAAAAGATTGCTTGATCAGACTGTGCATCCAACTAAAAAGCAGGAAGTTGGGAGTTCTCGTCCCGTTTTTGGCAGCAAAGCCAGCTGGTTGACTTTGAGCCCATCAATAGGAGACTGGGATTTTTAGTTCTGTCTTAGGCCTGAAAGTGGTTGGGTGACTTTGAACCAATGACCAGGAGAGTGTAAGTTCTAGTCCCGCCTTAGGCACAAAAGTCAGTTGGCTGACTTTGGACCCAATACCAGGAAACTGGGAGTTCTAGTTCCGCCTTCAGCGTGAAAGCTGGCTGGGTGATTTTGAGCCAATGACCAGGAGACTGGGAATTCTAGTCCTGCCTTAGGCATGAAAGCTGGCTGGGTGACCTTGGACCAGGTACACACACACTCTCAGTCCATCCCAACTCAGAGGGTTCTTCTTGGGATAGATATCTCCTCGCTTTTTAACATGACATTTTGGGTTCCAAAAGCCAAAGTTCTCTTCCTGTGAACACCATCATCTTTTCTCTTTTGCCCTAGAAAGCAGGATTGATTGAAGAAGATCCCAGTGGATTTGTCTAGGTGGGTGGATATAGCATGTGGGTGTTGCAAGGGATGTCGGCGGATCTTCTAACAAGAAGATGGCACTTGGGTGAGATCTTTGCTGGACATCTTGCCATTGGGATGTAAACTTGCAAACTCAGGAGGGCAAGAAAGAGCAGACCATGATTTGATATCCATCAACCTTTGGAGGGTTTTAAAGGTAGCTGGCAAATACCCTTTATAGCAGGGGGTATCCAATCTTGGCAACTTTAAGACCGTGGACTTACAACTCCCAGAATTCCACAGGCAGGAGGATTCTGGGAATTGAAGTTCACAAGTCCTAGAGCCTTAGCATTCTGGGAGTTGAAGTCCACAAGTCTTCAATTCCACAAGTCTTAAAGTTGCCAAGGTTAAAGTTGCCAAACCCTGATTTACAGCTTTATTTATCCATACTTCCTCAAGGGAAAGCTTGGGTCAATTGAAGCAATATTTCCCTTGTGTTATGTCAGCCCAGACTTATGCTCAAAGCTAGATAACCAGGCCCTCGTTCTTTAGCTCCAGAAGCCATAATTGATTGGATTGATGAAGTCCCTTAATTTGTTAAATTGCTGGCTAAAGTGCCGGATTGTTTAATTACATTAGAATTATAGCTAGCCCTCATCAAGGGGTTTTCTTTATCAGTCAGATGGCTGCTAAATCTCCCCTTCATCTTTTGAGGCCGTTATCTTTGACAACTGACAAGCTCACAATTATTTTTATCCTCTCAATATTTGTTCAATTAAGGAGATTTGTAAAAAGAAAATAATGAAAAAAAAAAAAAAGAAAGAGAGGTATCTACAGTGGAGCTGCAGTTCCCAAATCTTAATTAAGAAGCAAGCTTTTCTTTTCCAGGCCGCGAGAGGGTAAGCGGTTAAGAATATGACCAACCTTTCCCACTGGAATTCAAACCTCATGCCCCTGGGTTGTGGACAATGGGTTGTACTCGGTGATGTGGGAATAATGAGGTTGAACTAATTTGCAGAGCCAGCGTGAAAAATGCTACACAGATGAGATTTTAGCCCAAAAAGCCGAGAAGCATTTTAAAATGTCTTCCGTAGATTTAAAGGACCAATCTATATGCTGTTCAGCTTCCTTCGGGTATTATCCCACGTCATTGGAGTTGTGTTTTTAAAGTTGTAGCAACGTTTCAGCAGAATCTCATCTGCCATCATCAGGCTTCTGTATTGAGTTTGTATATTGCATTTATATAATACAATATATATAGTTCACATATTGTCTTGAGTTACGAACTCAATACAGAAGCCTGATGATGGCAGATGAGATTCTGCTGAAACGTTGCTACAACTTTAACAGAACTACAATGACGTGGGATAATACCCGAAGGAAGCTAAACAGCACACATGTAAGTACCCGCGAAAGCCTAAAAAAACACACACACACACACACAAAATTTTATTTACATATTAAAATATTGGACACAGTGTGACTGTCCTGGCATTGTCTCTGCCGTACACACTAAAATATAAAACAAATAACATTATACTCATCACACATTGCAAATTTTATACCATTATTCTATCCGGTATGTACATTTATATTTACGGCATAAAACCTCATACATTGCTAATTTTATACAACCATTTTCTCCACTATGCTCAGTTTTGTTTACCTAGATTACATCAAATTTCAGTTCGACAGATCCTTGTTATTTTCTGTTTCGACTCCTTCTTCTCAATTCCAACCCTTGATAAAATTTGTTTCGTACATCCTGATATTCTGTCTCGCCTTTATTTTTATGTTCTAATGTCAGTCTCTATTTCTGCACAAACTGGTATTTTCTCTGTTATCTCTCCTTTTAAGGGGGTGTCTCTGTTTTTTCCAATTTGGGGCACAGACCATTCTCGCTGCTATTATGATGTGTCGGGTTATAGGGTTGAAGGGCCAATCCTGACTTCCATGTTGCGTATTTCTTGGGTAGGCCAAGGGAAGACTGTTAGATGCCTCCAGATTTTTAAACCATCATTTGTTTCCATCAGTCACTAGTGGGGGGGGGGGTTGCTAAAAAATATGGATTTTGGATTACCTGAGCATAACCAGGTCATTTTCTTTACCAAGAAAGTTCAGTTGCCTTTAGGGAAAATCAAGCATGATCTGGATTATTGAGAATCTCCATAGCCATTTATCTGAGCATAAAACACTCTCTTTTGCTCCATTCTGAGCCCCCAATTTTTTTCCCCAAACTTCATTGAAAGTATAAGCATTCTTGCAGGCGCTAATCCTCAATTTATGACCACAAGTTTGACCAGAATTTCAATCATTTTATGATGTTAATTTGCATTTATTTCCCTCTTGCTCCCGCAGTAGACAATATCCTTGGGATATTGGCTGGCTGGCCGGTGGTCTCCGTTGAATTCCTCAAATTTTCCAAAATCAGCTCAGATTTTGTTTGGAAAAAAAGGGGAGAGGATTTTCAAAACTGGCCTGAAAAATCTGTGCTTCTTTTTTCTGTTTTTTTTTTTTTTCTTTTCCCTTCCTTCCTTCTTCAACTGCTTCTCTGACGAACAGGTTTTGGCTTGCTCCAGACTCAGATTGTGGTCTCTCTGCTCTTTCTGTCAAAGATTTTGTTAGATGAGGTCTCCCACCCGCAAGCTGGAGTGTCTTTAGCTCTCATGTCAAAATTTAATCAAAGAGACAAGCCGCTCTTCAGGAGATAGTCCAGCCCTTTGTGGGGAGGGAAATGGGCCTTTTGCTTTATCCCTGGCCTGTTTTTCCACTGATCCCAGGTAATTAAAATGGCTTAGCAGCTGAATAAGCCAACAGCTGTCTTTGGGCAGCTTCCCTCCCTAGACAAGAGAGCTTTGGTTCATGCAAAGGGGAAAGAGAGAGGGAGGGAGGGAGGTAGATAAATAGAGCAAGAGAGAGAGAGAGAGAAGAAGGAGAGGAAGAGGGAGAGAGGAAGGAGAGGAAGAGACAGACAGACAAAAGAGAAAGGAGAAGAAGAGAGAGAAAGGAGAAAGAAATAGAGGAAGAGAGAGAGAGAGAGAGAAAATAGAGGGGAAGGAGAGGAAGAAAGAGAAAGAAAGGAGAGAGAAATAGAGGAAGAGAGAAGAGAAAGAGGTCTAAATTCAACAGATCTGAACAAAACGGGGGAGGGGGGGGGGAACAAGCAACTATTTGCCATAAATGGCCAGGAATTTTGGATGCAGGAGGGAGAGGGAAGAAGATTAAAAGGCTTTGGTTTCAAAGAGAATGGGTGGAAAATCTGAGATAAAAGGAGGATGGAGGATTCCAGGGGGGAAATGGTTTTAAGGACGGTAACCCACCGTCCAATGGGAATGGGCTCACCGTGACTGTTGGAATTCCTTTGCGTGCAAGAAATGTAAGGCATGGAAGCATGTTTTGGCTTTTCACCAGCTTTTCATCCAGCTTGGTCCCAGAGGAAGGGATGCCCCAATAAAACACCCTATGGAAAGTGAGGGAACGGCACTGAAAATTGCACTGATGGGGGAGAATAGAAGGAGAGCAAGAGATTTTGCTTTTGAAGGCAAAGTGGCTTCTTTCATGGAGAGAAAACTCAAAAGATTGGGTCACAGGCCTTTTTTTTTTTATAAAAAAAAAATAGTTGTTTCTTTTATGGTGGTCTTCAGTTCTCTGGAACAGAGATGCTTTGCAGGAGAACCCATGTACATCGCAGGACCAGGTAGAAACCTGATGCAACCCAACCAGCAGAAATGCTGGCTCTAATCAGCACTGAAACCTCAAAAACAACTCCAGGAGTGCGACATCCCCATCTCTGCTTTTAGACAGATTACAGTTGGAAGGGACCTTGTAGGTCATCTAGTCCAACCCCCTGCCCAAGCAGGAGACCCTACACCATGTCTGACTAGTCGCAGTCCAGCCTCTTCTTGAAAGCCTCCAGGGATGAAGCTCCCACAACTTCTGAAGGCAACTTCTGTTCCATGGGTTGATTGTTCTCACTGTCAGAAATTTTTTCCTTATTTCCTCTCCTTGTTTCCATCCATTATTCCTTGTCTGGCCTTTAAAGGTGCTTTGGAAAATAGCTTGACCCCTCCTGTGGCAGCCCCTCACATATTGGAACACTGTCACCCCTGGTCCTTCCTTTTAGTATGTTTCTGGATATAAATAACAGTAGTTTAGAGCTGTCTCCATTGCAAGCCACCTCTGCTGACATCTGCAATTGTCCAGTGTCTTGTTCTACCTTTTTGAGTAGTGTTTCCCAACCTTGGCCAATTTGAACGTGAGTGTGGACTTCAATTCCCAGAATCCTAAACAATGGCTATGCTGGCTGTGGGATTCTGGGAGTTGAAGGTATAAAACAAGGGTCTTCAAGCGTGGCAAGTTTAAAACTTGTGAACTTCAACTCCCAGAATTTCTCAGCTAACATGACTGGAGGAGGAATTCTGGGAGTTGTTGAAGTCCACAAGTCTTACAGCTGTCAGGTTTGAGGACCCCTGGTATAAAAGAAGAGGATATAACTCAAATCATGGCCACTGATAGTAGCTATTCATTGCTGGACCTAGCTGCTATCCTTGGGCCTCATTGCAAGGGGTTATTGATGTAAGTCATGTATTGACTTACTTTGATGGTTATTCATGTTCCAAATTGCTCATGAAATAAATTGCTCTGATCCTTAAAGTAAGAATGGTTTTGTTTGTATTGCTGTCTCCATGTTTTATTGGTCTTATTTTATGACACTCCTTAGGTCAACCTCCCAGCACCTCCCAACCCTAATCCCTCACATCCTAGACATAAACTGTTTCAACTCCTACCCTCCAAATGACGCTATAGAGCACTGCACACCAGAACAACTAGAAACAAGGACAGTTTTTCCCCAAACACCATCACTGCTAAACAACTCATTCCCTCAACACTGTCTCACTATTTACTAAATCGGCATTACTATTACTATTACTATTAATCCTCCCATCCTTCCTTTCACCCATCTCTTCCCACTTATGACTCTATGACTGTAACATTGTCCCTTGTATCCTTATGATTTATATTGACTGTTTCCTACTATGATTTGATGACTTATTTATACCCCATGACTATCATTGTTGTATCTTATGATTCTTGACTCCTGACGAATGTATCTTTTCTTTTATGTACACTGAGAGCATTTGCACCAAGTCAAATTCCTTGTATGTCCAATCACACTTGGCCAATAAAGAATTCTGCTCTGTTCTGTTCTGTTCTGTTCTGTTCTGTTCTACTCTACTCTACTCTACTCTACTCTACTCTACTCTACTCTATGTTAGGTCACCCTGGGTCTTATTTACCCCTCTTTCCAACTGAGCTGACCCCTCGTATTGGAAAGCCCTTCCCAACCCTTCCCTTCTCTTTCCACCCTTCTCTCTATCCTAGCCCCCAAACCCACATCAATTACAAACTTCTCCCAAGCATGTAGACCAGCCCTTTGATTTACGTGCTTGATGAATCATGCCATGTTCTGTTTGTGCCAGGAGGAAGTGAAAATACTAGCATTTTGGATGTCTCTACCGCAAGGTCCCTCGTCGCTTCCTCTGGTTCTTTGGAAAGCACCAGGNGTTTGTGCCAGGAGGAAGTGAAAATACTAGCATTTTGGATGTCTCCACCGCAAGGTCCCTCGTCGCTTCCTCTGGTTCTTTGGAAAGCACCAGGGCAAAACCCACCTTGATCTCATCATGATTCCAAGGCTGCAAACACGTTTGGAGAGACCAGCCCCTTTTGCCTTGGAGAGTTGGCTTTGTCTGAACAGGGATCCCTGAGATCGGGGAGAATCCCTAAGTGGGTGTCCCTGGCTGCTGAAAGAGGCTGGTTTTGCAGGGTGGAAAGCGGGCTTGCAGGTAAAGGCTGAGAAACAAACTTTTCTGGATTGCTGCGTCTGGTTGTGGAGGATTGAGAGTTGACAGAAGAAGGACTTTTTTCAGGTTGGAGTAGAACCGGGTTTCAGCCCCCACCTCATCCCACAAACATGGTGTGGCCCAACATCACTCCTAATTTCCCAGGGTTGTGATGATGATGATGATGATGATGATGATCATTATCATTATCATTATTTTGCAGCATGCATCAGGTGGCTTCATAATCTCACCCAGACATTTCTTCTTTCCCTTCAGCAACCCTATATTTATTTTCTCTGACTTTAAAAGAGCCTTTTCGTCTCCAAACCCCTCTGAAGGTATAGAATAGTCCTATAGATAAAGTTATTTGAAAAACACGCTAGAAATGAAGTTTTGGGTAGCTTTGATGCCCATAATATCTGGAAGCGCTGCTGGCTTCTCCCCACCCCTGCCAGCTATCAATAACCCAACATCTTTTCCTAATGACTTGGCTTAGGATGGGACCCAATCTTCACCAGGCCTTCCTAAGGATATCTCTAATCCTTCTCTTCTCTTCTCCTCTCTTCTCCTCTCCTCTCCCTCTTCCTCTTCCTCTTTCTCTCCTCTCCTCTCCCCTTCCTTACCCTTCTCTTCCCTTCCCCCATCTGCACTCTCCTCCTTCTCTTTCCCTTCTTTCCTTTTCTTCCCTTCTCTTCTCCCTTTCTTTCCTTTTCCTTCTCCTTCTCTTTCCCTTCTTCCTTTTTGTCTCTTCTCTATCCTTCTCTTTTTCCTTCTCCTTCTTTCCCTTCTTTCCCTTTCTTCTTTTTTCTTCCACACTACTCCACTCTTCTCCCACTCCACTCTATTCCATTCCGATGTCCAAGTCCACAAGGATGAGAGGAACACCATATCTACACCTGCTCATTTCCCCCAGCGACTGCCCTTGAAACATGGCTACCTTACATATCTTCTAGACTTAGCTGATGTTCACAGCTAGATCATAGAACTCCAAACAGGATTGTGCCCTTTGCAATCCTTCTAATTAAGCTAGTTATGGCTTCCTTGATTAGAAAGCACCATGCAGGAGCAGCTTCATCCTGCCTCGCCTTCCCCACTGGAAGACAAGAAGGAAAGTCCTGAGGAGTCAGGGGAAGGCTGAGGCCCTCTCAGATGCAGATGAGTTGGAGGGTGCTCAAAGAGAAGGTTGAGTGGGTTTCTGCTCATCAATAGCTCCTTGACACCCACTGTGTTGCAAATATTACAGTAAGGAAGCTTGCTTTTACCCATTTCCCTTTTCAAATGCATGCCACCTCCCTCTGCTCAGCCAGAAATCCCCTTGACAGACAAACTGGCAAGAATCTTGGCACTTTTGTAAGAATGTGGTGCTTGGCAGGGCGCTTGAAAATTACGTCCACCCACGTTTTGAACTGATTCACATCTCCCTGACTAATCATCTAGATTGGAACTCAGTTCCCCTTCAGATTTTGCACCTGTCTGCATTTTTGCGATCTTGTTCTCAGCTCTGGTGTCCCAAAATGGTCCTCGAAACAGATGAAAACGCTCCTAAAAAGTGTTTTAGCATGGACCCATTTAATGGCGTTGCCTTTGCTGAAGATCACTGTTGGCAGTTGATCAAAATAGCAAGTTGACGATGGAACCAAGATTGGAATAGAATAGAATAGAATAGAATAGAATAGAGTTGGTCCAGTCCCTTTCAAAATCATCGAAACAGAATAATACTGTTGGAAGGGACCTTGAAGGTCTTCTAGTCCAACCCTTGCTTTGGCAGGAAATCCTACACCACTTCAGACAAATTGTTGTCCAATCTCTTCTTAAAAACTTCCAGTGTTGGAACAGTCACAACTTCTGGAGGCAAGTTTACTTGTTCTCATTTTCAGGAAATTTATCATTAGTTCTAAGTTGCTTCTCTCCTTGATTAGTTTCCATCCATTGCTTCTGTTTCCTGCCTTCTGGTGCTTTGGAGAATAGCTGGACTCCCTCTTCTTTGGGGCAGCCCCTGAGATATTGGAAGACTGCTGTCATGCCCCCCCCTAGTCCTTCTGTTAATTAGACTAGACAACTTCAGTTACTGTTCTTTAGATGTTTTAGTTTAGCCTCCAGCCCCCTAATCCTCTTTGTTGCACTTCTCTGCACTCTTTCTAAAGTCAGGAGACACAGCTTGTGTGAACCTGACAGTCTGGGGATGGGAGGGACCCTTTGGCATCTAGTACAAACCACAATGATAAGAAACTGACACAGCCTGTATCACAACACAAAGCTTAGAGCTTCGTGAGACACAAGGACAGAAGTCACAGGCTGGTCTCGTGATGCTTTGATGCCCATATTGTCATTGGACCTTTTGTCTCCATTCTCCAGATTCCTCTGAACAGATCAGATTAAACTCCAGCTCAGAACAGAATCCTGTTTCCTAAAATAATCAACAGAATATCTCTGAAAATGTTGTAACCAGGAAAAAAATCAGAACAGGCCCTGCTGTTTTCCCCTTGTGTTTAATATCATCTGACCAGTTGGTTGTCAGGCTCATAACTCATGGTTCTTCTTCCTGTCAAGCACCCAATATCTCTTTAATCTCTCTCAAGAAAACTCCCATTTTTGGAACCAACCCAATTTGGAGTGTCCAATGCTTCTGGGAGTATATCACCCTTTGAAAATTGTTGCCTTAAATTAATGCAACTGCAGGATGTGAGACAGCTATTATCATAGAATAATAGAATTGGAAGGGACCTCAGACCTTCTGGTCTGAGCATGAAACCCTATACCATTTCAGACAAATAGTTGTCCAGTCTCTTTTTGAAAGCCTCCAGTGATGCAGCACCCACAACTTCTGGAGGTAAGTTGTTCCACTGATTAATTGTTCTCACTGTCAGGAAATTTCTCCTAACTTCTAGGTTGGGTCTCCCCTTGATTAGGAGGATGCAGGATTCCAAGTGTGGTCCTACTAAGGCTTTGTAACTGGTATCAGAACTTCACATGATCTTGATTCTTTCCCTTTACTAATGCAATCTAAGATTGGCTATCCCAGGGATGCATATTCCTTACCTGTCTTTCAGCAAGCATCTAATTGAAAAGTTAATGTGGCCATAGAAACCTAAGATCTGTGCTGGATCAAGGCAAGGACCCTTTGAGTCCAGCGTTTCACTTTTCTGATGTCTCCAGGTTGCTTGCAAGTAGAAGATGGAGACCAACTCATCTCCTGCTGCTCTTCATGGGTAAATTATATTTTGGAAGTGTCACATCTCCATCTGGAGTTAACACCGAGCATTTGGGATGAGCAGCCCTCTTCCTTCATGAGCACGTCTGATCTGATTTCAGTTTAAAATCTATCTAACTAAAAGCCGTTCAAATAGCATCTCGGGGTAATGAATTCATTGGGTAACGATATACTCTTTTATTTATTTTTTTTNAGCATCTCGGGGTAATGAATTCATTGGGTAACGATATACTCTTTTATTTATTTTTTTTGTCTGCTCTAAATCCTCTTTGCAGTCAGCCTAACGCAACAACTCTAAATGAAGGTTTTAGAGATACTTGCTAAAACTCTTTCAGGAGCTGCTCTGAATCCCAAGCAGAAGAATAAATATTGACAGAGAAATCCTTCTAATTGAGGCCTGATACAGAGAGAGGGAGGGGGAGAGAGAGGGAGAGGGAGGGAGGGGGAGAGGGAGGGAGAGAGAGAGAGAGAGAGAGAGAGAGAAATATTGGAAAGCACTTCGTCCTTGGTGGACTTTTATTTAGTCATAATTGGGCAGCCTTATGTATATGATTCAAGGAACGTTGGGTGGGAATTTAGCTATGTGGTTGATCTAGGAAACCTTTGGTGATCATTATAGATGTTTCTACCCAGAAGCAGAGTTTCAACTTTTGGGTGTTAGATGGGAGAACAATAAATTTAGCCAACCGTTTTTGTCCTTCTTATTGAGTCTCAGTTGGGCTCATTTTCAAAAGTTATTTTTATCCAAGTCTTACTTTCTCTCCCCATCTTTCCCTCTGCCAATGCTTCTTAAAAGGAGGAGAGAAGAAAAGAACAGAGGTAGACAATCCTTGTATGCCTACAAGAAGTTTTCTTCATTTCTGGTTTGCCCAAGGAGCCATTTGACATTGAAAGGAGGTAAAGTTAGTTGTTAAAAAAATTGCCAATTTTCCTAAAAAGAATTATCTTCGAGGTGCCACATCTACTTGAAAAGGAAATCGTTTGATTTCCATCCTTTTGAAACACACACACACACACACATACTCCAGTTCTTTTAAATTGTCCTCCATATGTATCCACCCAAACAATGCAAACAACAGCTGGTCTTGGTGTAGCCAGATGGCTGGTGGGAACGAAATCTATATAGGAAGCAGGAGATGAAAGATCAAATAGTTTGCAAACAAGAAAAGGATATTTTCCCAGGTAAAAGAATTCCTGTTCCCTCTCCGTTGTGTTTGTTTGTTCTAAGAAGTATATAAAATAAAGTTCAGGTCTGTTTTAAAGCAAAGGAGCATCTGCTGGTGAGGGACCAAGTTGCCAGAGGAGAAGAGAATTGCTCAGGTTTACTGAGAGCCAGAACACCTAGTCTGTAACATCCTTCTGATGTTTTGGATATTGAGCTGATTGCAACCACTTGAATCTTTCTCAGTATTAAATAAAAACAAAAACCTCCCTTGTCATGGAGATAAGCTGAAACCTAAGGCCTCTCTTTTGATTGAGAGAATATATAGCGATCAGACAATAGGAAAAAGAAAGAAGTTGACTTACTCCAAGGATCAGCAATCTATCCACCAAGTTCTCTTTTGGAAACTCTTAGAGAGCTTGTCCCCAAGCTGCATTTTCAAGAGGCAACTGGACTTTCTTGTTTGTTTATTTTCTTTGAAGACATTTTGCTTTTCATCCAAGAAGCTTCTGGCTTCAGGAAGTCCAGTTGCCTCTTGAAAAAGCACCTTTGGGACATCCGTGACCGGGATGGCTGAGAATCTCCATAGACCTTGGAGAACTTCTCTTGAATTCTATCATAGAGTTGGAAGGGACCTTGGAAGTCTTCTACCAATTGCCATGCCTTGAACAGGAGACCCTATAACTATTAAGAGACAAAATCGGTTGCCCTAATCTCTTCTTAAATTTTTCTCCTTGTGATGGTAGATCGACAAGTTCAGAGGAGTCATTCCATTGAATTAATTTGGTCTTGCTATCAGAAATTTCTTCTTTAGTTCTAGGTTGCTTCTCCTCCTTGGTTAGTTTCCATCGCATTCCATCCATTTCTTGTCCTGTCCCTCAGGTGCTTTGGAGAATAGCTTTGACTCCCTTTTTTTGTGGCAGCCCTCTTAGCTATTGGACTGTGTTGGTGTCGCACTGTTCCAATATCGAAGGCTATCTAATGCTTCTAATATTTAATAATTAGATACAGTGTCTAATAATCCTTCCTGAGTTTCAAAAGTAAAGTTGGCTACTCTTCATTGGTTATTCATTTAATTGAGTTTGCATTCAATCCTGCCCTTCTCTAGAAGCCCAGGTTGAACTTCTTGCTTATGGGATTTCTGTTCTTTTATTCCTGGGTTGAACAATACGGGACGTCCCAAAATCTTCCCACGAACACATCCATGACTCGAGGTGGCTTGTTAACCAGAGGCTTGTTCAACCTTGGCAAAAGCTTTAAGACTTGTAGACTATCCAACTCTCAAATTCCTCAGCCAGCAACAGCTGCGTTTTCTGGGAGTTGAAGTCCACAACTCTTACCAGTTGCCAAGATTTGAGACCCCTGCTTCTGAACTACACTCCAATACTTTGCTCATGGGCTGCCTCCCCAGCATGGTGAGGAACAAATATACGATGGGAAAGTGATTAATCGGTAATGTCCTAAAATGAATACAATCCAACTGGTCTTCAAAACTCTTTTACTTTGTTGTTGTTCGGAGATTTTATTGGTTTGTTAAACCCAGAAACATAGAACACAAACATAAAGCATCCAGCATCTTTCCCATATATATATATATATACATATATTAAAATATATATTAAAATAAACGATATATATATATATATATATATATATATATATATATATATATATATATATATATATTTACCATATACATATATTATATATATATATATATATATATATATAATAGTATATATATATAATATATATGTATTTTTGTAGAGCTCTCGCGGCGTACCTTAGCACGATTTGTGCTGTTTAGCTTCCTTCGGGTACTTAATCCCACGTCATTTGTAGTTCTGTTAAAGTTGTAGGCAAACGTTTCAGGCAGAATCTGCATCTGGCATCATCAAGGTTCTTGAGTTCTGCTGAAAACGTTGCTACAACTTAACAGTAACTACATGACGTGGGATAAATAACCCGAAGGAGCTAAACGCATTATATATATGATATCATGAATAGACAGAATCAGACCAGCCTCAAATTTGAAACAGAGGTAACTGTGAGAGGAAACCCCCTCAACTTCCATACAGAAGCCTGATGATCGGCAGATGAGATTCTGCTGAAACGTCTGGCTACAACTTTTGAACAGAACTCCTAACCAATGAGCATGGGATAATACCGAAGGACGCTAAACAGCAACAAAGTATATATATATATAATATATATTATATTATATATAATATATATAATATTATACTATTAGTATATATATAATAGTATATATATATTATATCTATATATATCATATATATATATATGGTTCATTCATTTCATGTTTTTAGAACATTAATCATATTTTTACTTAATTTGTTTTTATGACAGTTCACATATCATCATCAAAATCTATCCTAAAATAACTTTGTAGAGATAATAAGAAAGAATACTCTTTATATATTTATTACTTTCTCAGAATCTACATAATTCATTACTTATGTTTTTATTGTCTAACCATTGATAGAATAGGATCATTTTTAAATTGTTTATCATTCTTGTTCTCTGATTTCAAATGTCAAAATTCAAAAGCTCTTGAAGATGAGTTGGCTTGTAAAACTCTCGCACCCCCCTTTCCCCCCCCCCCCCCCCCCCCTCTTCTGATCTCGCAGCTCTGTCAGCGAACGCAGACTATTACTGGAGGACTTGTAAGGAATTGGTGGGTGGAAAGGGAGTGGCAAACAAACGAGAGGAGGAAGCAGATAACATCTGTGTCACTTAGTTTTAAATGATACCTGTTAAGGCTTCAGTTACGAAGGATGCAGGGGAACAAGTGTGATGGCTGTGCAGCTTCAGTGGCAAAAGGAGAAGAGGAAAAATGTGGTTAGCTGAAAACAGTCCCATGGCTGGGAATATAATGAGCATAGGGTGAAAGTCTTTGGCTTCTCATGTTAGCGACACATCTGGAGAGGATGAATAAGTCTCTTGTAAGCTGAACTTGATTCCTGGAGAGACTTCATAGCTTTGATGCTTTCTTGGCATCTATTTCCTGCTAACAATAAAAAATAATATTTGTAGATCCTTGTT
>BHFT01032289.1:0-25525 GCA_004320025.1 Laticauda laticaudata
TGCTGGAAGAGGGAGGAAGTATTTTCTTCTTTTCTGACTGCGTTTTTGTGTTCTGCAATGCGTGCATTTATTTTCCTATTGGTTTGTCCAATGTATGTGGCTGGGCAATTGTTGCATGGTATTTCATAAATTCCTGCAGATGACGATTTACAGGCGCATGCTGGCAGGGAAACACATCGTAAATCACCAAACCTCATAAATGACCGAACTGGTAGTTAACCCTGTCCGATCCCACCCCTGAGTATACCTCAATGATCAAGATGTTCTGAGCAATTTCCCAAATTAGGAGCTTAACCTTAAGTAAATTTTGTAAGCCGCATAGAGCCATTTGATGAACAGCATACTGAAGTTAATTAATTAATTAAATATAAAAAATAACAGGACAATTAACCAATGGAACAGCTTGTCACTTACCTGAGATGGTATAGGTTCTCCTGCTTGACTAGAAGACCTTCAAGGTCTCTTCCAGTTTTATTCCATTCTAACTCACAAATTTGAAACTACATTTATTCATTTATGATAAATAATTCCCTTCTTATATGCATTTCTCCCTACACTGGTTTTATACATTGCTCAGATATAAACTAAATAGTCATTCTGACTTGTTATCTTTTTCACTATAGCTACAGTCTGCTGCATAAATAGACAAATACCTGCATGCTTATATAATTAGGAAGGAATAATATTTGCAATATAAAACTTTTACAAGTTTGCAACCTTTTCTAATTTGTTGGGTTTCTAAGAGCTTTGTTTTCCTATCTTATTATCTTGCATTTGTACTTTAGCTTTGAACGAATATTTCTTATAGGCAATGTCTTGAACTGCATTTTGGCACCTGAGTCTTTAAAAATATCCCTCAACAAGTATTTCATTTAAAATGTGTTGTCAGAACATGCTTAGTTGCAGACATTTCTAGTGACACATAATCAATAAAGCCAGAAAATAAGCAAACTAATTGCAGTGTGGCGGGGTTTGTATGGACAGTTTTGCTTCCTTTCTTCTGTAAATGATCAGTAATAATGGAACACACTTAAGTATTTTATGAAGAAAAAAATGCAACAACAAAGAATCTTCTACAACCACATGCCCCAGAGAACATAAAGCAGACAGGAGGTAGGAGGAAGGAAGAAATGAACAGAGGTCAGAAACAGCACATCAGACATCAAATTCTTGCTTCATCTTCAGTTCCGGACATTCAGGAGATGCTTCCAAAGAGCACTGTTCGAAGCACTGATATTTTGTGTATGTGGGAATGTATGCAAGAGTTTACAGAGCATTGCTGTCTGCATAGTATGAGCTTGGAGGAAGCCTAGCTGGTTCTTTGCATGTGTAGTTGTCTCTGTTGTAAATGAGCATTAGGGTGAACATGTTCAGTGTTGTTAAAAATACTATATTGCAATTTAAAATACTGTTTGGGATTTTTCAAGCATTCTTTCATTCCAGATCTCCCTTTTCTTTCTCTTCTCTCTGTTCTTTTCCCTAAGACTAAATAAGCAAAATAGGAAATTCTTGCAATGTAGAAAGTAGTTGGATCTATAAGGATAAGTATAAACTCTTTTCTTTTCTTTTTAATCGTGTCATCCTCACCTGTTTTTACTATTTCTATAATACAGGATCACTATTTCGACCTAGTTAACTGTGTGATGGGAACTAGTTCTATACCATGATATGTTTCATATCTTTTTCAGAATATAGTACTTGAAATAAGGCATATATGTAAATTGTACTCTGATGCAAAAATTAATCTTTTCTGAATTATCTACTTTCCATTAAAATATCAAGTGAACAATTTTCAGCGCAGGTGTATTCCTCTTGAAAAGAATTCTAATTTTAAACTACTTGCTTAATAGCCATTCTCATTATTACCATGGCTATTCAGGGACTTTTGACTAACTTCTCAGAGGATCATTCAAATCTAAACACAAATTTGCAAATTTGTGTTTAAAATTGAAAATTTGTACTGAGGAGACAGCAATGTCACTATCATGTAGAACAATTAATTGTCCCGTAGTTCTTCTACCTGGGATATAAAATGTAGCTGTGTATACATTTACATACATTATATTATACTATTATATTATATTATACTAATATTATATTATATTACATACATTATATTATAATATTATACATACATTAATGTGTGTAATCATTAATGTCAAAGAAGTAAAAATTTGGATAGTTTTGTTTTCTTGCATTTAGGAATTGATAAAGATGGACAGTGTGCTGGGGAACAAAAAAAATTATCCTGTATAGAAGACAATTATAAACTCAAAAATATGCCCTTACAAAATATTATCTTTACCAGTGTAGATTAGCATGAAAAGCACTACAGCTAAAGAGCTACTTCCTGGTTATTGCTGAAAATGTCAAACATATGTCTATACATTTTATACTGCAATGAATTTGACTCAGTGGAACCTAATTATCATGAAATTATTATGATGCTTTATAGCTTACTTGATTCTGCTTTCTGCCTTAAAACAGAGCCCTGGACATGTGTTAATATATATGTTGCACTTGCTATAGAAAAACAATTGCATTTTTAAATTCTTTAGCCTGATATCTCTCTGGAGAACAGACGCTGAAAAATGTATTCTACTGAAGAACACAATAATGATTTAGGCTTTAAATGCCTAAACAAATTAGGCCTCAAGGTATACTTTAATTCAATGGCTTTAGTAAAAACAGAACAAATAACATAGTTTAAAACTAAATAAATAGGAACTAAATATTAAGCTAGAACCAAAAATCAAATTGAAAAAAAAAACAGGTGTTATTTTGTAGAAATATTAAAAAAAAAATCTAAAGCCAGCTTAAATGGGAAAGAATAGTGGGTAGCAATATGAAAATTATTGATAGTGATCACCATTGTTTAAAATTCATCAAAAAATTTAAAGCATAGAACTTGGATGAAATTTATGAAAGGAATTTGTTGAAGAAAATAGCAATTATTTTTATTAAAAGCATTGTCATTTGGAGATATGGGGAGAGCGAAGTTTTGATGATTACCATTGCCTGATAATCTTTGATAATTTCCAACCCAAATTAGCCTGCTCCTGATTATCAATTAAGGGATTAGTTATTTATATCCATGACATCCATTTTGTAAGAGCTGCTATGATGTGCTCTGGAATTCATAGCAGTACATTGTATATTTTGGAATGGCAAAAGGAGTTTTGGTGCAAGAAAAGTAATGACAACATAAGACTTTAGTTCTACCAGTCATCTCCCATTTCTTCATGGTATTTTCTAATCCCATCATAATCAGAAAATGGAATGAAAGTCCAGAGTAAGTCACATAATTTTTAAGATGAAGTATATTTAGTTTAGAATAAATTAAACTAAGGGCTCCCTCACTTACAAAAAACTCCTTCCTTCCTTCCTTCCTTCCTTCCTTCCTTCCTTCCTTCCTTCCTTCCTTCCTTCCTTCCTCCCGCCTGCCTATCATCTATCCATTTCAGCTTTGGGTATGAGACAATGATTATGATTTCTGGGCAAGTTATTATATTAATTCAACTTGAACAAACATAAATCAATATTCCTAACATCAGCCTGCATCATACATAAACAGATTAGGATGAAATAGAAATGCCCTTAACGGTTTCTTTACCACCCATCACTTTCAGTTAAGTTTCTTTAGAAACTGATTTAGGATTCCTTATATTGATTCATCTACTTTACCAATTTTGAAATATCTTTGTAATGTCTTTTACTGTTTTGCATCAAGGTTCATTTTTAAAGATATATCTGAGCAGATTGACTATAATATGACTGTTTTGACATCTAATAAGGAAGTAGGCAAATATTGTTTTTTTCTCTATTTTTCATTTTTGCATGTGTTACTCATTTTATCCTTATTGGGAATCATCAGGAATTATTCAGTGAGAATCAAACTTTAACATGATCTTCACATTTGGGTGATTATATACATTAACTTTTAAAACTAAATGATTTGTAGGAAGGAATATTATTTAATATAATTTATATTATTAAATTATATAATATAATTTTCAGAATGGCATATACAGCAGTTCTTTAAAATCTCAGAGCAGAGATTTCTAGATGTTTCATTATGGCGTATATGTTTTACATAGTGATTTCTTATATTAATGCTAGTTCCACCAAATAGAATTAATATATTTTCATATGCAAATACAAAATATATATTATATATCAGTAGAATGCCGTCCATGGTATTGGAAAATGAAGATGAAATTATTTTGGTTGATTTGGATACAAAGATTACACAATTTATATTTGATTTCTTTTACATTCTCCTGGCTTAAAAGAGATAAATGGTGGCTAGATAATTTTTTTAAAAAATAAACTTTATTAGGTAGATTGGCTGGCTGCTTAAATTTAATGAATATTCTAGTTGAGATTACTATTTCTAAACATCATGTGGAAAAAGATAGCCTTAATTATTAGCCATATTCTGGTTTTTGAATGAACACATTGAAACACATTACAAATTTATATTAATATATTGAATTAGTTACTATATGTCTCTGAGCACACATAATCCTGAATTTCAAAATTGTAATATACGCAGAGGTGGTATTCAGCAGATTCTAACCAGTTCTGGAGAACCGGGAGTAGAAATTTTGAGTAGTTTGGAGAACCGGCAAATACCACCTCTGACTGGAAATTTTACAGTATTCTTCCCCTGCCATGCCAATCAAACCATGCCCACAGAACCAGTAGTAAAAAAATTTTTGATAAAATTTTTATTGATTTTCAAGAAACAAACATACACAAACAAAACACAAAACATAAAAACATAAAATTTCTTTTTGGAAAGCGGCTTAGTCCCGGGTTACATCATTTTGTACAGACATAAATTCGAATTCATGCTCGCTTTTTATCCCATTTCATATCTTATTTACCATTATACATTTTCTATATAGCTTCTCCCCTCTTTTCACTCTCTTAATTCTATTTTATTTATTTCATCTCAATTTAAATCATGATTGCAAATAATATCTTTTGTCTGTTGTATTTCAATTTTCTATTATCTTTTCTCATTAACAAAAATTTTCTCCTGTAATCACTAATTGAAGTATGCGCCTTAAATCTTTCCCCTAAATTTAACACTTAAAATATATATACTTTTCATTCTGATTCTGCTTAGTACTTCTGAAGCTACATACTATATTATAAAAATAAAAAAGAGTAATAAGTTTATAATATAATTCAAAACAATAATCCATAGCAAATTTAAGATCTATTATTAAATCCAGTTTTCTAACATTATTTCAAATATAAAATACAACAATACAATCTTTATGTACTTTTGCAGAATCTCTTTTCTAATCATATTTTTACCACCTTATCTCTGAATAAATCTTTTGTTTCTTTTACATCTTGTTTTAAACCTTTGTAACTTCTCTTCCTTTTTCTTTCTTCTTTCTCCAATCCTGCCTTTTTACCCCCTTGTCTCTAATCTCCACCTTCTTCTATATTCCTCTTTTCTTGTTGTTTTCTCACATTGTATTGATTTTTCACCTTATTTTTCTCTTTTTTGGTTTGTTTTTTTTTAAGTTTTAAATTCTCCATTCTCTTTCCCCTCTTTCCTTTTTCTTCCCAGCTAAAGTTGTTTTTGTTCATTAAGAGATGGCTTCTTCTTCATCCCAGTCTCCTAGTTTCCTGGTAGGTAGAAATCACCATTTTAAAAAAATGGAAAAACAGATCCAGAAGAGCCCTTCCCTTCTTGTTCCTCTTCTTTTAGCTTTTTAAATTCAATTTTCAGTTCATCAACAAGTAGTGCCATTGTGAAAAGTTTTTTTATACAACCAAATGTTTTTTTAGTCTTTCAAATAATGAATTTCCAAAAGTCCAAGTCCACCAAGCAATCCAAATACACACAGACTGTTTTTCATTTAGCACTTTCTTCTTTTTTATACTTTTCTCTTCCTGGGGTTTATAGTTCAGTTACAAAGCTCCAATTAAAATATAATCTTTTAGAAGTCTTGTTACAGTTTAAGCTCTGTTCTTATAAATTCCAAGCAGCCCCTCCTCCAACAAAATCTTAAATAATTAATTCTTTTCCTCTCCCTTCCCACTTATAGCAAAAAAGTTTTTTTTTCCCCAATGCTCAGAAATTCTTATTATCCCCTTGGCTTTTATTTTCAGGAATTACCTGCTGATGCCAAAAAGGGTTTTTCTGATTTTTCTATTCATTTGCTATCACCCGTAAGGAAAGGAGAGTGAGAAAAAACAAACTTCTTTTTACTTTCCATTCGCCACTTTTTCCGTCTTCGTTGGGGAATGATGTATCTTTAATGAAACTTAAATTCCAGGGTATTTAAATGTTACTTATTATCCCAGTTAGCCAAAATCTTTCACTTTCTCAGCTTCCTCCTGCACATTCTTATCCAGATGAAATCTTTGTGGTGGCCATTGCTGACTGCCGCTCCACCGCTTTTGGAAAAGGGAGTTTTCCCAAAAAATCCCCTCCCAGCTGAGGAGGGGGGTTGCAATTCCCCCTGGACCCCTACTGAATCTCCCCTATCTTCAGTTACCTCTATGGGGTAACTATAGCCCCCAAATCCAGCTGGATTGGGGGCACTCCAGCAGCAAGCGCAGCAGAAATTGTGCACAATTGCTGATTCCTGCCGCCGCCGAAGCCTTGCAAACCGGAACTGTCTCACTGGTAGTAAAATCCCACCACTGAGCATACATACCTGTAATCCTCAAAATACAATAGATCACTTAATGACCATTCAAAGTTACAACAGACCCCCCAAAAGTTATATATGACCCTGTTTCAAAGTTACAGTTTCTACAGAACCCATCTGGTAATTCACCCTTATGAATTACTGGATGGCTTCTGTATAATTCTTAATTTTACAAAGACGCTGCAGCATGCCATCTACCTATGCCCCCCTCACACACACATCTTGCCCTGCTTAGTCTCCAGAGGCATTAGGCTTCCTTTGCCCCCCCCACCACCACTGGATTCCAAAAAGTCCTTTTCTACTCTTCAAAATTCTGTGCNCTCCAGAGGCATTAGGCTTCCTTTGCCCCCCCCCCACCACTGGATTCCAAAAAGTCCTTTTCTACTCTTCAAAATTCTGTGCTTTACCTATTGAAGAAAACTATTATATGGAGAACAAACCAACCTACAACAATACCAAAAGAAAAATGCCATTGACTTGTAATGTTTCCTCCCATGACTTCTATATATGGCAAGAGAGCTGCTGGATGCAGCGATAGCAACAGTCCTAGACATATTCAATCATGTTTGTTTGTTGGCATAGATACAAGCACGGTGGAAAGAAGGGATGAAAAAAAATTAAAAAGCAAGGACAAGGCAAATGATAGATGGGGAAATAATCTGAAGAATAATGACAAGGGTGGACAGGTTAAAAGATTTAAAAGATTTAGAGAGTGAAAGAGAGACAGCTGCACTTCTTGTGAATTGTCCTCAGATGTAAAAACATGGCTTGATTTTCTGGGACAGTTTAAGAAGTTATTCATATTGCAATTCAAATTCTATTTGTGATTATGTCTGAGGCATACTTTTTGATTTAAGTGCATTGTTGAACTGCTGTGTTGCTTCTGACCTACCATTTATGTGGTATTCATGACTCATTTCCTTTGTTCCTACAGATGACAGAGAACTATAGCAAGCTTAAAGCTGCAGTCACATAAATTAGTATGAACATGTTTCAAGCTGACATTTGATTGATCCTAATTCAGGCTAACAAAAAAACCTAGCATAGCTACATCGTGGGCAGAAAAGTTGTTACTAAAATAAAATAAAACAATAGGAGGAGAGGTGGAGAGGAAAAGATAAGTCATAAGGGAAAAAAAAAGACTGGAGAAAGGAAAAGGAGAGGAAGATTGGAGAAATTAAGAGACAGAAGCCAAGCTACATCTGAGAGGACTGATAAAAGCCCAGCCGCACCCAAGAGACCTACCCAAGAGACCAGAGGCCCTTCAAAGTGAGATGAGCAGAGAGGCAATCTGATTGCAGGCAGCAAAGCCAACTGGTGGAAAATAAAGAGATGAGCCACTGAACAAGTGGGGCTTGCTATGAAGCAGTGAGGAAAAACAGCTGTGAGCCAGAGAGACCAGCCAACCGAGGGCAACATTGTGGCTGGTAGAGAACAAAGATGTAAGCTAATGAGTGAGCAGAGCAGGGAGGAAGGGAAGAGAAGAGAGATGAGCATGTTAGAGACCATCTAGGCAGTCCTCTTTACTGGTGGAAGCAGCATCCCCAGTGCAATGGACAGCAAACGGCTGCCATGTGGGTCCAGAACAAAAAGCAGCAGCAGAGCAGCAGGGAGGAGAGAGCCAGCAGCAGCATGGGGTAGTGCAGTGAGCCAGAGCAACAGTGGATCTGAGTGGAGGGCTGAGTGGAGCAGACTGGACAGCAGACCTGAGTTATCTGGAAAGCTGCACGGCAGGCTGAAAGAGCTGACCACAGCAGGTACGAGGCTGAAAAGACCAGGACAAAAGGGAGCTGGCAGAGAAAACAAGAGGCCAGTGCAGCAAACGAGGGAAGTAAATACAACAAATTAAGCCTGAGGTTTCAATAGGCAGGGTGGCAAGACCTCGATAAAGAATAAAAATAAATACAGGACAGAAAATAAAAGATAAATAAATAGGCAAATAATAAGAGTGGAAAATTAGAAATCAAGAAAGAATAGGATCAATGAAGATCAATCAAATAACTAAGGCAAATCTTAAATAATAAATGGGGGGAACTGGAGTTCAACAACTTTTTAAAAATATAGGGAAGAAAGGTGATGGATTTCAAAGACCAGTCATTGTGAAGGGTGCCAAGATGTCTGACTGCATGGGCAGTGTTTATGACATTTATAGGGCTTTTACAAGAAGACAAAGGCAACATAGATACAGCATCTGGATTGGAGAATAGATCCCACATGGGTGAAACCTCTCAACTACATTGGTACAATTTCCCAACCAATCCTTAAGACGAGTGGTGATGTTAGTAAAATGAGATCACCTATAAGTCCGGAAAGTCTGGGAGTTTCCACCTTCACCAAGATATAGGGAATGAGATCATGCCAGTAGCCAAGAGCCCCCATAGGTCTAGGACACTGCGGTGTGCCACTAGCGTCACCTGCAGAATCTCAATTGTTACTACAGGAAGGGATAAATAAAACTAACATAATAGTAAGCAAGTAAAATGAATTTAAAAAGTATAAAAACAAGCAGAAAAAGGCAAAACATGATTAAAAAGATACAAATCTTTTTACCCTGAAAAGAACCAGCAAAAAGAACACTTAGGGAACAGGTGACTGATACTATTTTGGAATGCAATATATGTTCTATATATGTGCTTATGCCCAAAGAACACCCAAATTACAGATGTCTTAAATGTAAGCTATGTGAACTACAAGAGGAAAAGGTAAGGGTTTTAGAAGCAGCTCTAGCCAAACTCTAACCTACACAAAGAAAGCTATGCCGAAATTGAACCAAATAATGAACAAATAACTGCCAGAGAATTTGACCCTACTGATAAACCCTTGGAAGAAGACAAATGGAGATAAGTCACACATAGAAGGAAACACAATAATCAAAGAAAGAGGCACAAAGAAATAGGTAACAACCCCCTACTGCTCAATCTAACCCAATCAGAAACAGCTATTAGAACTGAGCAACTGATTCCTTGCCCTAGTTGGAAATACACAGACCCACAACCTCCCCCTCAAAGAAAACATGCAAATACTTAGAAAAGAGACATCATCCAATATCTCTAAAAAGTCACATCAACAAACTCACCTGGGATAAACATAAAAGCACCCCAGACTGCACCCCCTAAAAAAGGAAGGTGAGTGTTGGTAATAGGAGATTCTATTCTCAAAGAAACAGAACCAGCCAACTGCAGAGCAGACATACAGTCTAGAGAGGTATGTTGTCTCATTGGAGCAAAAATCAAGGATGTGACTGAGAACCTAACCAAAATAATTAGGACTATATTACTACCCTTTTCTACTATAACATGTAGGGACAAATGACACAAAAAAGGACTTGAAAGCAATATTGAATGAATCTGAGAAGCTAGGCAAGAAAGTTAAAGAGTTCGGTGCACAAGTAATTATTGCATCTGTACTGCCAATGAAAGCTCAACTTCCAGTAAGACAACAAAGGATTCCAGAAGTCAACTGCTGGCTAAAGGGTTGGTGTTGCCAAAAAAAACCTTTGGATTCCTGGACCATGGTCTGCACTACCTCCATGATGGGCTTTTGGCAAGGAATGGGCTACATCTCTCAAAGACTGGGAACAATGTTTTCAGAAAATGAGTGGCTCAACTTATCAGGAGGGCTTTAAACTAAAATTGAGGGGAAAGATGACCAATCTCCAGGAGCGAATTCCAAGCAAAAACCCCTAGAAAACAAATCATGAGGTAAGGAGGGATGGCAAGAAAGACAAACTCAAATACCAAATAGGAACTACAGGAAGCATACCAGAGGCAGACATAAAGAACTCAAGTGCCTATATACAAATGCAAAAGGTTTGGGGAACAAACAGGGTGAACTTGAACTATTAAGACACGAAGGTAGATATGTTATAGTTGGAATAACAGAAACTTGGTGGGATGTAACCCATGACTGGAAAATATTGACAGAAGAATACAAACTCTGGTCAAAAGTCAACTGCTGGCTAAGGGCATTTTTTTCTGTTCAAAAAATCCAGACCCCATAAAAAAAAGGTGGAGGTGCACTATATGTAAAGGGCCACTGTATTGCTACAGAAATGCACAAAACCAAAGACGAAAACCACCTAGAATGCATATGGATCAATATAAAAGAAAATAAAAGAATGACATTGCCATAGGTGTATACTGTAGGCCACCTAACCAAGTAGAAAAAATATATGTACATTTTTCCAACAAACTAACAAATATATGTAGGAAATATATTGCAATAGTAATGGGGGACTTCAATTACCCTGGCATCAATTGGAAGACTAATTCTGCACCAAGTGAGAAATCAGATATGTTCCTGACCAACCTAGCTGACAATTTTGTTGTCCAAAAGGTAGATGAGGGAACTAGAGGGACAGTCATACTGGACTTAATTCTTACAAACAGATAAGAATTGATAGGGGGATTTGAAAGCGCAGTAACCTTGGGTGAGAGTGTCCATGTCATACTAGAATTCAGCATAACACAAACACAATAAAACATAATGGTACCAGAGTATTAGATTTTAAAAGAGCTGATTGTAATAAACTCAAAGAGACTTGGAAAAGATTCCTCAGATGAAAATCCTTAAGGAAAAAACAACTTTCAAGTATTTTGGGAAACTCTGAAAAGTACGGCCATAAAAGCCCATACCAGCACAATACCACTGAGAAAGAAAAACAAGAAATCCAAGACAAAACCAGCATGACTGGACAAAGATCTCTCTGACAAATTGAAAGACAAGAAGGACAAGTACAAAAAATGGAAAGAAGAACACATAATTAATACAGAATATCAGCAGATAGCCAGAATCTGCAAAGACGAAGTCAGGAAAGCAAAGGCTGAGAATGAACAAAGATTTGTAACAAAAGTCAAAGATAATTTTAAAAGTTTCTTCCAACTGCCAGTAGTGATGTCACGGTGAAGCAGATGGCGGAAACAGGGCTCCATTATTCCCATCCAATTTTATCTGTCGGGAGACCTTCAGTGGTCAAAGTTAACCCCGGAAGGATTGACGAAGGTAGAAGGGAAGCCCTGAAGTCTGCATGGAGAAAGGCAATCTCCCCCTAGAACTAGGGGAAACCCCTAGGAGCCAACAGGAAAGAAGACAGTCAATATGGCTGACCCAAAGCTGTGACTGCTTTCGTGAGAAACAGGAAAGGAAAAATCAAAGAGCAACATGGCTGTACTGGGTGAGAAACCTCTAACTTTTTGCAAATGAGTCTATCCTGATTTAATATTAAAAACTTTGTGAAAAGTGGGACTCAAAAAAAAGGTGGAGCAGGATCTCTGCACCCTGAAAATAGCAGTGACTAAGCTTTCAGAGCTACTGACAGATCCAGAAAAGAATGGGAGAAATGACCATAAAGGAATACGCTTGAGTTAAGGGAGAGCCCGAACCAACTACCTTGAAAGAACTTTAAATATTGGAATATTATTAGTACTCATTGGACTGATTAGTACTTTTTGGACTAATGCTGGATTTGGAACACTTAAGGGGAAACTTTTTGAGCATTTAAAAGAGAGTTAAAAGAGAGTAAGGGCACTATCTACTGTCCAGAAGAGATTGTAAGATGAGGAAGTGACTGTTGCTAGATTTATAAAGACCCATAAAGACTTCATAAACACCCTTGAGATATCTGGACATTGAGACAATTGGACATCAAGCAGCTTGAGCTGTGGAAAAGTGAAAAAAGAAGGGGAAGTATCTTTTGTGAATTTGGAAATTGTTTTTTTCATCTCGGTACTGCTCTGAAATGGAAGCTCAGTAACCTGATGGGTTTTGGGGCCTTGGTGGATTACATTTTAATTTTCTTAAAAGGACTATAACAATAGCAATGTGGACAGGGCTATGCGAATTATAAATTTGATTGTTAGAGGAAGAAGAATAGAGGAAGTATCTACCCTTAAGGGATCTACAAGTACAATGGACAATAGGACTATTAATACGATACCTCAAAGATATATTTTTCCAATCAGTGGTGATTGGAAATCTTAGATTGTGGGTATACTTTTACAGATACAATACCAGAGAATTGAAGGAGGTACACCTGAGGGTGTGGGAAATAACATTTTTCTGTCCCCCCCCCCCCTTGACAAGCTTCCTGCNAATAACATTTTTCTGTCCCCCCCCCCCTTGACAAGCTTCCTGCTGAATATTAGACAAGTATATCGAATACATCTAAGATAGGAAAGAAAGCTGCATCTACACCCTCAGCAGCAGCAGCACATCAAGCCCATCCAATCAAAGATCAATAGAGCAAAGTCAGGAAGCTATGTCAAAAAAACATGATGAGATTAAGAATGAAAGGGGGAGATGAAAGAGATATACGGAAGATGGATGAAAAGATAGGGAACATTCAGCAAATGATAGCAAAGAATGAACACAGGATACAGAAAATAGAAACAAAGGCTGAGCAAACAGGAAAAAAAATGGAGGAAATGGACCAAAAGCTATCATAGGCCAATATTTTTCTAGAGATGGAAATACCGTCCTAGTATGTGAGATTTCAGCATATCATGGAAGAGAAAGAGGAAGACCTGGCTCACGTGATGACAGAACTACTGGCTGGAGCACTACAGAAAAGTAAACAAGATGTCTAAAGGAAAATATATGAAATATTTAGAATCCATACAAATTATGCAAGAAGATGTAAACTACCAAAAGAGGTGCACATGAGATTTACTAAAAAAAACATCGAGAGATGAAATATATAAAAGAATTAGAGATTAGTCCTTGAAGTATAAAGAGAGAGAACTCATGACTTTGAAACAGATCCCTAGGAGAGTTAGAAAGCAGAGGAGACAATACCAATTTCTGACAGTACAACTGATCAAATATAACATGACTTTTAGATGGCTGATACCAGAAGGAATTCTGGTCACCTGGCAAGATAAAAAAAAATAGGGTGGATAACATTTGATAAAGCACATGAATTATTTGAACACCATTTTACTGTGATTTGCCTTATTTATTTGATTGATCTTCATTAATCCTATTCTTCCTTGATTTCTAATTTTCCACTCTTATCCTTATTATTTGCCTATTTATTTATCTTTTATCTTCTGTCCTGTATTTATTTTACATTTTACTTTCTCTTTTCTTGTACAAGAAAGTGAAAGTTTATTGATTGAATTACTGCATGTGTTATTTTTAGAAAAAAGAAAACATTAAAAAATAGAACATAGAAAAGTAATACTTAAAAATACCTTTCCTGAAAAGCTCTTGCCGATCAGGGTAGACAAAACTAGGTTAGAAGCATAAAATGAATTGACCTGGCTGAGGACAGTTTCTTGTTTTCTAGGCACAGATATCAGTACCCTCCTATTCTCATATCTATATACACATCAGTGGCAAGTGCATGCAGTTCCTACTGAGAAGGCTGCTGTAGTAAGACTTTGTCCTTCTCTCTGTATAATTGTAAAGAAAAAAAATCCATATGAATCTATTGGTGCATAAAAGTACTTTATAGTGATTAAAGCCCCTGTCACACTGCACCAACGGATGGAAAGAGGATGTAAAACAGAGAAAAACACTTAATGTGAATGCTTTCGGTTCTGTACTCACTGTCTCCGTTTTGCTTCCTCTTATCCGTCCAGCATCCGTTTATTGACATTTCATCTGCTCAGAAGGTTTTGAGCTGCTCAAACTTTTGAGGAAAATGTATCCAATGCATCCGTTCTGCATCTGCTAGGCATCGCTAGGCATCCATTCTGCATCTGTTACGCATCCACGATATCCGCTAGGCATCCGCTGCGCATCCGCGCAACTCCATCTGCTCCAGCGGTAAACGAGTGCAGGGAGGAGAGGCGGAATGAGAGCGGAACGGATGCAGAACGAATGCCTAGCGGATGCAGAAGGAAACAAAGCATTTAAATGGAAAAAACGTTCGCAGAGGGGACCTATCTCGATATTAAGGATGTCTGAGGATGCCTAGACGATGCAAAGGGACACATAGTGGAAACCTATACTGCCTATAAAAAGGGGGAGCAACTCATCTGGCATCTCACTTTCAGACTAGCAGCCCAGTTGTGCAGACCTCTGCAGCCTTCATCTGACTCTTGCTCTGCCACAGTATCCAGTCATGTCCACCGTGGATCGTAAGAAAGTCCTTTTGGCAGCCACCATCCTTCTGCAACAGTGCGAAGCCATCTACAGGCTCTGTGAACTCTATTACGGGAAGAAAAGGGAGGCGGCCAAGAAGCGTCTGGGTCCAAAGATGGATCGGGAGAAGACCAGAGTACGGACTGTACAACAAGCTGATGGTGGAGCTCAGGAACGAAGACACTCGTGCATTCCAGAACTTCATGAGGATGCCTCCAGCCATGTTGATGACGAAGTTGTGCAGCGCCTGACAACCAGGTTGACCAAGGCACAACACCAACTTCTGGCCCAGCCTGGAACCTCGGCTCAAGGTGGCACTCACTCTGCGCCACCTGGCCTCAGGGACCACCTACAGGAGCATGCAGTACGGCTGGAGGGTGGCCACAACAACACCATCAGCACTGTGATCAGAGAAGTGGTGCAGGCCATCATCGAAGAATACAAGGAGGAGCTCCTCCTGTCCCTCCACTGAAGAAGGATGGAAGAAAGTTGCAGAGCAGTGGTATCAGAGATGGAACTTCCTCCACACCGTTGGAGCCATAGTTGGCAAGCACGTGGCCTGCAAAGCGCCACCAAGTCAGGGTCCACTTATTTCAACTACAAGGGCTTCTTCAGCATCATCCTCTTCGCCATGGTCGATGCTGACTACAAGTTCATGTACATCGATGCTTCAGGCAATGGCTCATCTTCATGCGCGGTATACAAGGCCAGTCACCTCAAGGAGGGCTGGAACGCAACCTCATTGTGGGCTTCCCAGATCCAGACCCCCTGCCCAACGACACAACAAGATGTGCCCTACTTCATCGTGCGGGATGACACCTTCTGCCTCACAACCTACCTCATGAAGCCCTCCAAATGCCTCACCCGTGAAGAGAGGATCTTCAACTACAGGCTGTCCAGGGCAAGGCGGGTGGTGGAGAACGCCTTTGGCATCCTGGCCAACAGGTTCCAGTACTACTCACCACCATGCAGCATCGCCCAGAGACCGTGAGGAGGATCATGGAAGCTTGCTGCATCCTGCACATCTCATGCGCACCACGTACCCACGTCTTGCAGAACAGGCTCGTGTACCTCCAACAAGGCAATGGGGACATGGAGCCTGGGGAATGGAGGCAAGGGCAAAACCTGATAGACACTGAGGATGTGCAAGGCCCCAACAGAGCCTCACGTGAAGGAAGAAGGCAGCGCAACCTCCTGAGACACTGGTGCAACTCCCAGCTGGAGCAGTGGAGTGGCAAGACAAGATGATAGATGGTTAATGATGCTTCCTTCAGCCTGTGGCCATAACACTGATGAGGTTTGCCATGTATGTTGAGTGGCCCCACAATGAAGAGGGCATTCATAAAGAGTTGTGTTATGTTGACATGTGTGGATGATTGATTACATTATTATGTGATAATAAAGGGCCATAGGTGTGGGCACCTGGGAGGGTGGACCATACAGTCCCACTATGCTTGCACTGGGGAGGTTTATCTATCCCACAGCTATTACCCATTCCAAAGGTATCCTGCCTGCCTCCCACTGTCGCTCATCCTTACCCATCCACAGCTATACCCATGCCACAGGTATCCCTGCCCATCCCGCCACTGCTATCTTAACCCATCCACAGCCTGCAAAGGCTTAAACTATTTCTAAAAGTTTCACCAAGACTTATTAAAAAAAAGAGAAATGAAGCAAGTGTGCGAATCAAAGATAGACTTTATTAACAAGAAGCTATAAAACAAAAATGAGTCCTCTGGGCACTCCCTTGCGTTGTCAGTCTCTTCAGCAGGGTGAAGGATCCAGGTGCTGTGGAGTGTGGCTGGTGCTGGAGTGCTTTGTCTGATCCCCGCCCATCACCATCTCCCCAGAACAGCAGAAGCAGTAGAAGCTCCAGCCCAGAAGAGCGAGCCGTGCTACAGAAATCCCAGCAGAACCAGGAGTGAGGGCCAGGTGGTGGGATGGTGGCCCTGTCCCTCTTGCCAGGGCTGATCAGCAGATGGCTGAGGCTTTCTGTTCTTCCCCATGGTTGTGGGTTGCTGGCGCGCAGGGGAGGCTGGCAGGCACACAGGCTGGCAGGCAGGCAGACCAGCAAGGCTGGCAGGGAGGCTGGCAGCAAGGCTGGCAGGCAGGCAGACAGCAAGGCTGGCAGGGAGGCTGGCAGCAAGGCTTGCAGGCAGGCATGTAGGCAGGCAGGCAAGGCTGGTCAATCCGTCCGGCAGCAGGTCTTTCCTCTGAATGGTGACCTGCTCCGAGCTGCTTCCTTATATCCGTGGGCTTACGCAATGTCCATCCTCCCCCCATGCCAATTAATGTTAGGCATCGTTAGGCTTCCGCTGTGCATCGCTAGGCTTCCGCTCTCTGCATCCCCTTCATCCGCTGTGCATCCGCTCTGCATCCGCTGTATCCGTTCCGCGTCCGCTTTGCTGAGGCCCCCGGAACGCCCTGTGGATGTGCCATCGCCCTCTCATCGCTTCCATCTGCTGGGCTTCCGTGCCTGCGATCCGCTTTCCATCTGCTCTGCGTCTCCCACCGGAATGCTCGTTTCTCATCTCTTGCGTTTCTTTCCATGTTATCCGCTCTGGTTTATGGGGCATGGTTATGCAAATTTTTGCCCCTTTTGAGAGCGGATAACAACGGATGGAACATTTTTCTTGTCTGCTGTGTCCTTTTACAAACGTTTTGCTTCCGTTGGGCAGTGTGACAGGGCCTTTATATATGCAGCAATTAATAAAGCACCTCTTTGTTGTAAATGAGCTGCTGCCCATGTTGACATTTTTGTAATTTTATATCCGGTACTTTTGACCCTTTTTGCCACACAAATTCTGACTGATTTTTGTGTACTTCTTGTCTACTTGTCTATCACTGCTGATGGCTCCCTGCCTTTGCCAGCTAATTGCTTATAAAATGATATGGCTAAAGAGCAAATGTGTCTTATTTAATAATAGATTGAGTGATAAAATTGTCTAATATCAACTATGAAAGCATTCTTGTAAGCATTCTTAGCACAGGCTGTAAGATTTTTTTTCTGAAGTTTCAAGTACTTAAATATTTAATAACAAGTTTGTAAAACTATTAGAAAACATAATTTTGGCATAATTGTGCCTACCAATTGCTTGTGCATATACAGTATAATAATAATAAATTTTGGAACTTAACTAAACTCAAAGAGCTATGGCAGGGGTGTCAAAGTGGTGGCCTGTGGGCCAGATGTATCATGTTCAGGCCACATCCACTTTGGCTCTGCAAATAAAAAAAAAATGTCATGATACATCATGTGATGTTACATGATGTGATCAAATTTGACACTCCTGAGCTATGTCATGTCAAAGAAAAGGCCTACAGGAGAGGAGAGAGGTTTTTGTACAATCAGGCCAGGAAGATATTAACAAGGGTAACAAAGAGAAGCTACTCTGAAAAACTGCAAAATCAGTTCTCAGCCACAGTAATAAACCAGAAAATGTATGGAGAAGCCTGAAGAATATCATTGGTTACAGCAGACCTTCTGTTAGATATTTACATATATGCCTAGACTGGTGGTTCCGTGGTGGTGGGAAATTGAAGAGCTGTCACTGGTTGCAGCCACAGCAGCCTGGGGGTAAAAAATGAGCTGCCGCAGCTGCTATCTTTTGTTCTGACTGATGCAATAAAGAAACTAAAATAGTCAGAGCCTCCACGTCTTCTCTCACCCACGATTTAACACTGGCAACGAATATGGGAACCTGAGAGAAGCAGGAGTACGACAATGTAGTTAGCTAACCAGACAAAGAACTCAACATGGCCAGGAACAATACACCACCCGCACCGTTTGACCCAATGACCGAGGACTGGAAGTCCTACATCAATTATTTCCAGATGTTCCTTGAGAGCAGCAATCTGGTAAATATTATGGAACAGAGGAAAAGAGCAGTTTTCCTCACACATTGCAGCCCCACCGTGCTCAAGATGTCTAAAGCCCTCGCAGCTCCAAGTGATGTAAACACGATGTCCTGGCCAGATCGAGAATGAATTCTGAGGGCCCATTGCACTCCCCATATATCCAGCTTGGTCAAAAGACATGAGTTCTACCAGAGAGATCAGAAGGAAAGAGAGCATCAACAATTTCATCGCTAATCTAAGGGAGATTGCCGGGGCATGTGAATTCCTGAATGTGAATGAGGCAATGAGGGATCATGTAGTCCTGGGACTTAGAGACCTGACTTTACAGAGCCAACTTCTAATAAAACCCAAAATAACACTAAAGGAGGCCATCGAGGAAGCAGCAATGGTACAAGTGTCGCAAAAGTCTGCCACAGCTATGAGGAAAATGAATTGGAATCCACAACCCCCCCCCCCAAAGGATACTGCTGGAGTCAACTCCACCCTGAATGACACCAGAAAAGTCAAAAGAGAAAGCGGAAGGAATTTTGGTGTACGGGTTGTGAAGGAAATCACCCTAGATCAGAATGCAGGTTCCAATATGTTTTTTGCCAACGTTGCAAGCGGAGGGGGCACATTACAAGACCATGCCAAGCATTCAAGCCAAACAACTGAAGTCCAAGACAAGGTACACTGCAAGAACTTGGGAAAATCAAACTGAAAACTGTGGGGGTCTAAATAGCAGAAATCAGTGGAACCATGAGCCAAGCACAAAGAGAAATGAAATGCACCAAACGGTAATCATGGGCCACTCCAGCGTACCAAACGCCAAGAAAGTACATGTTCATGTCACAATAGAAGGTGAACCATGTAAAATGGAAGTGGATTCCAGATCTCTTTTATCAATGGTGTTGTGGAATACAGTGAAAAGAATAATTCCCCAACTGAAAAAAATAAAACTGAAGAAACAAAAAATAATCCTAAAAGACTATCAAGGGAACAAGATTCCAGTCATTGGCATTGAAGAATTCAGAGTATCCTTCTGAAATTATTCTGGGATCCTGCCTTTAACTGTGGTCAACAGGGACTGGCCAAGTCTGCTGGGGGTCGAATGGGAGGAAAAACTGATAGAGGAATTCTGGGATGTTTTTGATGGAAAACTAGGCAAGTGCTTGGGGTCCCCTATTTCTTTTAATCTAGACCCAAATATTGCCCAGATCAGACTAAAAGCAAGGCGAGTTCCATTCGCACTTAAACCAAAAATAGATGAGCAGTTAGACAAGCTGATTTCCCAAGGGATTCTGAAACCCATAGATCATGTGAAGAGGGAAACCCCAATAGCCACTTCTATAAAGCCAAAAGGATCTATGCGTATCTGTGCTGACTACTGCGCAACCCTTAACCATGCTTTACAGCAGACTGCGTATCCCGTTCCAGTGGTGCAACACCTTTTGCACTCCTTGGAGTGGGGAAAAATATTAGCAAAGTTATAGACCTTGCACAAGCCTACCAGCAATTATCAGTAGACTCTGAAACAGCAGAAGCACAGACAATTGTGACACACAGAGGCGCTTTTAAATGTAACTGTTTACAATTTGGGGTGAGCGTTGCCCCACGATTATTCCAGGGCCTCATGGAACACTTACTGCATGGACTAAAGGGGGTGGTTGCCCTTACTTTATGAGTCCTTCATCTCAGCTAAGACAAGCAGTATTTACAATCATTAGGAAGTTCTCAACATTTTTCAAGGAGGTAGGCTAAAAGTAAAAAAGAAAAATGCCGCTCTCCATAATAAGGTGCTTTCCTGGCGTATTTCAACAGACAGAAGACGGTATCCACCCACCTATACATAAACCAAAGCAATCAGAGATTGCCCCACACCAACCAAAAGGTAAACTGAAATTACAAGTTCCTGGGCTAATTAACTTTACCTATATATTCTTACTACAGACAGTGTGGCAGAAACCATCTCCACAGACTGCTTGACAAAAGCAGCCTGGTCTTGGCAAATAGCGACGAAGCATGGTATCAAAGATAAAGAACCTTATTAATTCAGAACGCTACTGATTCATTAATAGAACTTTCAATGTAGTAACTTTGCAATTAATTTGTTTGGGTGCACGATACTCAGCACCCTTTTCCAAATGGAACTGGCACCCTAAAGTAGATTTTAATCAAACATTATCCAACCGCACTGAACCATGAACTATACCAAACGAGACCAAAGACGCACTAGCCACTGGTCACCAGAATTCAACAGATTCCACGAACTATATATATGGATGGAAGTTCAATTGGTCACACACCACAAACCCCCTTTTGACATTACGGTGATAGTAGCCATCACCGAACATTGATTCAAGCTCCCAGATGACCATTGAATAGCTCCTATCCTGAATATGATTGCAACGTGATCATAGACAGGAAAAACCTGCAAGACATGCGTTACGCGATTAATGCCTGCCCATACAGGCATGAAGCATACGCAGCACCGACCACCACAAACTACTCCATGATTAGACGATAGTTCAATGTAATGCCTGATGGCGCGCTAATATCGCTGAAGACGAGCACAGCATGACGACCCCATTCATGGTGCACAATTTTGAATGCCGAGTATGGAGCGGGTGCGACCAACACGAATGAGAGCTGAAACTTTAAACCTTTCTCAGCACTACAACTTGAATATCCATACTTGACGGATTGTTTGTGTGGGGTATCAGTTATGTTCCAGCCATTTAAGGATGATAAATTGGAATCGTTGCATGAGGCATCCGGCGATAGGAATGAACATCGATCAGCAAAGCTATGTGTGGTAGCCAGGATGCATAAAGATATAGGGCTGAATTGGCCCTGCCAGGTTTGATCAGAGAATAGACCAGCCCACCAATAGCACCAAACCATGATGGCACCAGAGGACCCTGTTCTAAACATATTCATTTGGCGACTCATAAGGGAAACTATCTTATCTACGTCTGCATCATTCTAAATGCGGAGAATCATTACATGCAGTCCACCAGAAGAGGCGAATAAAACCGTAAGAACTATTTCTACACAAGGCCTTCCGGATGTATAGTATCAGACAGATCGACCTCAATTCACTAGCCACACACGTTATGAGGGCATTCTACGCACATAAAAATGGAACAACACCCTCAGACCTAGACATGCGTCACCGCAATGGCAATTGGCTGAAACACATGTGAAAGCACATGAAAGAAAACACTTCAGATAGCGCAGCACGACTTTGCAAGCAAACTGATAGTTATTAATATACACACTAACACTAGCTGCAGAATCAGACATAATAAAAGCCCGCAACTTTCATTTAGAAGGAAATGAGATCACATATATAAGACGGAGATACACACAAGTTTAAACAGAATGGCTGCACTGATCTCATCCAGAAATGCACAGTTATCAAACAGAAAAATGCCTTAGAATCTAACAAGAGACCCAAGTATGTCAGGTACGCAACAGTGTACAAGTAACGGGGCCCTGTTTAATACAGAAGAGAAACTAGGAAGGCAGAATGGAGAGAAGATACATAATTGATCACCATCCAGAGCCGCGGGACAAAGAACTAACAGGGAGGAGTTGGGACCCTTTCCACACACACCAACAACTAACAGGGAGAAGGAAGAACCCACTCATCCAACGATCTGCAAAAAGAATAACAATAGAACAGCGTCCTGAACAACTTACAGCAATAACTCAACAATTAAAATAGGCTCTGAAGAATGAACAAAACTAGCAGACCACTCACCAGACACATCACAACGCACAACAAACAAGGAAAAGCAGAAGGCCGATCTAGTGACAATCAAAGACACATTTGATTGAAAAAATCCGATCCATTAGAGGAGCAAGAAAGGGATAACTCCACAGCGAGCAGTTTCGGCGAACTCATACTAATTACCTAAGATGTCGCGTATGCTTTTATACCCATTGTCCAACCTTACATTGTGATTATGGTAGAAATTAGGCCAGGAACATACTTTTGAGCCGACCGTTGGAGGATCGGGCTGGGGTAGTATTATTTACATAGGAAGCCCGAGCTGTGTTCCCATCGTTTTGCGTTCAGTTGGCGGATAAGCTGCTCACATGATTCCCTCAGGCCTGTGTAGCAGCTCTAGGGGTTAACAAGGAGCTCCTCCACAGCTGCATACTTGCTTCTGCATGAGCAACAAGAACTAAATAGTCAACTCCAAATCTTTCGTCACCCATACATCTTATAAAACACTTTTCATGGTCCAACTGATACCGTGTTTCTCCACAAAATAAGCGTGGCTTTTTAGGCCTTTTTTTTTTTTTTGATCCCTGAAAAAACAGCTAGGCCATCTTTTCAGGGGTGACTTAATTTCCTCCCCCACCTAGAGTGGCCCATGAGAACTTACCTCTCCATGAGGCCATTTCTATCAGCCGACGAAAGCTCTCCAAAGGCAGAGTCACCAGCCGCTTCAGGGCAAGGCATGGTTGCCCGCTTCCCTTGCCATGAGGCAGTGTCTTTCAGGCGATGGAAGCTCCCCAAGGGCATTCACCAGTCACTTCGATTGGCAGGTAGAAGCAGCCTTGGGGCGAGCACCCATGCACACTCCTCTTGTCGCGAGGCCATTTCTATCGGCCGGTGAAAGCTCCCTGAAGGCAGAGTCACCAGCCGCTTTGAGGTGAGGTGTGGCTGCCCACGTCCCCTTGCCATGAGGCAGTGTCTTTCAGGCGATGGAAGCTTCCCAAGGGCAGTCACCAAACACTTTGATTGGCAGGTAGAAGAGGCCAATGTTGCCAATTTTATCTGCCCATTTGTTGTTCTTCCACATGGCTCACTGCATACAAAATAATGTTCTTCTTTGGTGATACTGAGGAATGGCTGGTCTGAATTGTTAACTTTCAGCATAACTTTAGTTACATCTATATAGCTATCAAAGAAGATGCATTCTATTTTGCCCTTATTACAGAGCTGATCAAATTTTTGATTTAGGGACTTCATATTTTTTTCCAGTCCTCTTTTGACTTTAGTGTTGACAACTACAGGTATTTTGTCTTTTTTAGTGATCAAGCCAACATCTATGAAGGCAGCTGTGATAATGGCAGCAGTGGCATGTAGACCAACATCATATCTTATGCTCTGCATCGTGACATTTGTTATTTCTAATCTACTGTATTCTATCTTTTTTTTTTGAAGTAGAGCACATGTGTGTTTGGTCTAATGCCTCTTCATAATTTCCATCACATTCCTCTTCATCTTCATCATCAGTCATCCTTCATTTGTCAGTATCAAAATGTCTGGAATATTTCTCTGTTTATATTTAGCAAGGCTTTGTCATTCATTGTCTAACTACTTTTGCCTTTTATCTAGTCAATTTTGCTTGGGCACATTTGGCAAACCAATCTGGTGTGATCCAAAAGAACCAATCTTGTCTCTCTGAACTTTCACAAAAGCAAGTTCCTTCAATGGTATCTTCATCTCCTTAGGGCAGGTACAGTTAATGTGAGCTTCTTTTTTGCAGCCAACAAAGCAACCAAATTCAGCACACAGAACAATTTGACACTTGAAGTTGAGGATGTCAAACAGTTTGTCAACTTTCAGAGTGAAAAAGTCTCTTTGACATCTAGCTTTCCTCTACCAAGAGATATGTTTTTGGCTTGATCCCAGCTCTCTTGGATCTTGCTCAAGATTGTCACTCATGATTTTACAACAGGGGTCACAAAAAATTATTTGCTTGTTCCCACTTTTCAAGCATTTTTGGATATATATATCTTTTGTGCTGGGTAGTTTCCAGCATCATCACTACTTTGTTCTCTTAATAGTAGGTCATATATGAATTGAATGTCTTGCAGTGTTGGGAGTTCAGACGGCAACAAATCTCTGTCAGTCCCAATTAGGTTGCTCAAATGAATGTATGTTCCCAGTCTTGTTCTTTTTTTAGAAATCAGGCCAGCAATATTAACACTCTCAGACAATATGACATTTAACAAAAAGAGAAAGATAGCTGAACCTGGGAAATGAAACATACAAAATGTTAAAAAGTTATGAATTTATGTAGTTATTTACCAAGCAAATCTAAATTATATTAAAGTAACCAAAACATCTTTACAATCCCCAAGGCATCACAATTTTGAGCACCCCTAATGTTTGTACACTGAAAATTGAAAAAATTGACACATGCTTCAGCCTGATACAGTTTTACAGAGGAATTATTGAGTCTGTCATTTGTACTTCTATAACTGCCTGGTTTTATACAGCAACCAAACAGGACAGACCGAACTGTCCAATATATGGTTAAGACTGCAGAAAAAATAATTGCAACCAGCCTGCCTTCCATAGAACACCTGTATATTGTGCGAGTCAGAAGGAAGGCTGAGAAAATACACTGCTCAAAAAAATAAAGGGAACACTTAGATACAACAATGTAACTCCAAGTCAATCACATTTCTTTCAAATCAAACTGTCCACTTAAGTATCAACACTGATTGACAATCAGTTTTACATGCTGTTGTGCAAATGGAATAGACAACAGGTGGAAAACATAGTTAGCAAGACATCCCCAATAAAGGAGTGGTTCTGCAGGTGGTGACCACAGACCACTTCTCAGTTCCTATGCTGATGGCTAGGTCACTTTTGAATGCTGGCAGTGCTTTCACTCTAGTGGTAGCATAAGACAGAGTCTACAACCCACACAAGTGGCTCAGATAGTGCAGCTCATCCAGGATGGCACATCAATTTATTTATTTATTTATTTTTTATTTATTTATTTGTGTATGTATGTATGTATTTATTTATTTATAAAACATACAAAACATACAAAAATATACAAAACGATTGCCAAAAATAAGCACAAAGCTTGACTATTTGGCAAACGATAATGAATAACATTACAATAAAAACAAAAGGGTCCAACATGATGCTTGTGGAATAAGGGTTA
>BHFT01032291.1:7769-73024 GCA_004320025.1 Laticauda laticaudata
GGTACTTACATGTGTGCTGTTTAGCTTCCCTCGGGTATTATCCCACGTCATTGTAGTGCTTTAAAAGTTGTAGCAACATTTCAGCAGAATCTCATCTGCCATCATCAGGCTTCAGTAGGCTAGCCCCAAATTTAAAACTGAAATAACTGTAAAAGTCTGACTTACAGACGAACACAATACAGAAGCCTGATGATCCATCCACCCATCCATCCATCCATCCATCTATCTATTTATCTATCTTTGCTTCTATCCATCCATACATCTATATCTATCTACATTTATATCTATCAGAAGTGTGGCAGATTCTTTTCCAACTAATATATTGAATTAAAAGGGAAATTAAAAGGTGTAACACAGAGCGAGACACACATGGACACCTCCTCTCGATGTTGCACGCTCACTTTGACCTGAAAATGCTTCTTTGCAACAGTGGAAGTGTCCATGCCAGAGAGCCAGGGAGCTATAAAATGAAATAAAATAATAATATAATCTAAAATAAAATATAAAATAAATAAAATAAAATATAAAATAAAATATAACAAGAGAAAATATAAAATGAAACAATAAAACAAAATAAAACAAAACAATAATATAATCTAAAATAAAGTAAAGCATAAAATGAAATAAAAAATAACACATATAAAATGAAATATAAACTAATAAAATAAAATAAAACATACAATAAAACAAAACAAAATATGAAATAAAATAACAAAATAGAATATGAAATAAAATGAAACGATACAATAAAATTTGCAAAAACCAACCCTCCATCCTGCTTCCTCCGAGACTGGCCTTGCTTGTCTTCTTCTGCTGTGGTTTGGCCGCTGGGAGAAAGTTCCTCTCCAAGGTTCATTCAAGCAGGAAGACCCAGGGATCCTTGCCTCCAGTCTGGGTCACTGTGACCTTGGCGGAGAAAGGGATCAAGTCTGTTTCCAGGAGTTTTTAAAATTAGGGGGAAAAAAAACAGCCTTCTCTTGTGGGCTTCGGGATGGCGTGACTGAAAACCAGAAGCTTGGCAGAGCCTCGGCTGGGACTTTCCAAGAAACGGAGCCGTGTTTCTCAACCTTGGCAACTTGCAGAGGGATGGACTTCAACTCCCAGAATTCCCCAGGCAGAAGACAGGACAGAATGTAGAATAACAGAGAGGGAAGGGACCCTGAAGGTCTTCTAGTCCAACCCCCTGCTCCAGCAGGAGACCCTGAACTAGGGGTGTCCATCCATGGAACTTTTTAAGACTTGTGGACTTCAACTCCCAGAATTCCCCAATATTGTTCCATCATTGCCCTCAGCTCTGTCAAAATTCCATACAGATTGTCTTCAACTTACAACAGTTTATTTAATGACCATCCAAAGTGACAACAGCACTGAAAAAAGTGACTTACGACCGTTTTTCACACGTACGACCATTGCAGCCTTCCCCGTGGTCAGGTGATCAAAATTCAACCCCTTGGCAACAGATTCATATTTATGATGAGGTCACAGTCTCCTGGGGGTCACGTGATCCCCTTTTGCGACCTTCTGACAGGCAAACTCCAATGGGGAAGCCTGCTTCACTTAACGACTGTTTGAATAATTGACCAGCTGCAGTGATTCGCTTAACAACAGTGGCAAGAAAGGCAGTAAGATGGGGCAAAACTTAACAACTGCCTCACTTAGCAACAGAAATTTGTGGTTGAAAGTTGAGGACCACCTGTAGTCATCCTAGAACCGTTAAGTTTGAAAGCTGAAGGGGACCTTAGAGGTTGTCTAGTCCAACCACTTAGTCAGGCCCTCTCTGACACATGGCTGGCTGCCCAGTCTTCAGAATCTTTGATCTTTTTCCTGGAAATCTCTTAAGGACCCTTTGTTTCAAAACAAACAACCTCAAATTTCAAGGAAGCACTAAAAGAAAAACATATATTTCATATCTGCGGCTACCAAAAATGACATTGTTTATCTTGCGTTAATAGACACTGGATTCCCAAAGATCGGGAAAAAATATTCTTCCTGCTCTAATTTGTTTTGGCCAGGCCCATCCAGAGCATTCAATCTTATTCTGGATGCCAAAAAGGAAAGATTCAGAAAAATGGGAAGAATTGGAATACAGAATAATAGAGTTGGAAGGGACCTTGAAGGTCTTCTAGTCCAACCCACTGCTCAAGCAGGAGACCCTGAACCAGGGGTGTCCAACCTTGGAACTTTAAGATTTGTGGACTTCAATTCCCAGAATTCCCCAGACGGAATACAGAATAACAGAGGGGGAAGGGACCGTGGCAGTCATCTAGTCCAACCCACTGATTCGAGCAGGAGACCTTTCGGAAAAGGACTGGAAGACCAATTCATGGTTTAATTGGTAGTTTGGATACTAGGAGTAACAGAGAGAGCTGGCTGGCATGTTGAGAAGAGAAGGAGGAGAGGTTATCCTTCAGCAATCATCAAGAAGGAATCCAGGATTTACAAGAGTTGGTTCGAGTCCCAGGAAGGAACTTCTAGTAAATTTCAGGAGAAACTTCCCAAGAGGAAGATGGCTGGTTGGAAAATGGGGCCGCTACCAAAGCAGGGTGTGGTCTCCTTGGTTGGGTGTGTTTGGTTGGAAGCTAGACAACCGTTTGCTGGGCTTGAGTTCCTTCGCTGAGTAGAGAACTCCTCCTACCCAAGGCCACCTCCAAGTTTAGAAGAAGAAAAAGAAGAGGAAGGAGGAGGAGGAGGAGGAGGGACTGTGAGGTCCTTGGTGCTCTCTGAACTTGGTGGTTTTTTTGCACATTTCATGACCCAATGAAGTAACATCATCAGCAGGGGTGGGATTCAATTTTTTTAACAACCGGTTCTGTGGGCATCGCTTAGATGATGAGCATGGCTTGGTGGTCATGTGACTGGGTGGGCGTGGCCAACTCAATATCACTCACATCGAGGTATGCATGTCCTCGCCTGACTGGGGATGCTGCAACAGTTGTAAGTGTGAAAAAGGGTCATAAGTCATGTTTTTCAGTGCCGTTATAACTTTGAATGGTCCCTCCACACAAGCAAAGTACCAGCAAAGGAGGGGGGAAAAAAACTCCAGAGAAGTTCCTGAGACAGGAAGTCTCGTCCTGCCAAGAAGGGTTAACGGAGAGGCAGTTCCTGTAAGCAACCCCAGAATGTTTCCTTCCTGCCTTCCTTACAGGATTAGCCCAGTAATTTCTTCTAACAACCGGTTCTCCGAACTGCTTAGAAGTTTAACAGCCGGTTCTAGCGAATGGGTGCGAACTGGTAGAATCCCACCCCTGATCATCAGTGCTACTGAGTGTGGCTTGCTTCCTGTTTATATACAGAAGCTGCAAGCTGCTTTATTTGCTTGCAGATGTTTCATTACACAACTCAACATTTCTAGCACTGATGACGTTACCTCGTTGGGCAATGAGACGTCTGCAAGAAAACAACTATGCTCAGAGAGCACTAAGAACCTCCAAGATTCCCTGTTTTGGATATTTCAAATATTCCCCTGCTATGAATAGCCCAAAAGATGGAAGAAGAAGAAATGAAATTACCTTTTTGGGGGCGGGGAAGTGAAATAAAGTACCCATGCTGACCTGGCTTGTACTTCTTTAGTTGATGTTCTCCAGATCTATTCTCTTCCTTTCCGATATTTAAGTGACGCTGTGCAGCTCCCAATGAAAGAAATACAGCATCCATGATTCTAGGCTAGAACCAGGGGCAAAGCCCAGTTAAATGATCTGGCAAACATTATCCAAGGATGATAATCACGTTCAACCATGACATGGGCCTCATCCTAGCTAGAGTTTCTTCTCCACAACGTTGTTTGCAGGTGTCAAAGTAATATGGAATGGATGCATATGGATGGAAACGCATCAAGGAGAGAAGCAATCTGAAATTAACGAGAAACTTCCTAAGAGTGAGGACAATTAACCAGTGGAACTGCTTGCCACTAGGAGTTGCAGGTGCTCCAACTCTGGAAGCTTTTTAAGAAGTGATTGGACAACCATTTGACCAGGATGGTATCAGATCTCTTGCTCAATCAGTGGGCTAGACTAGATGACTTTCAAGGTCCCTTCCAACTCTGATACTCTGTAATCCCAGACCAATTAATTAGTGGAAGGACTTGTCTCCAGAAGTTGTGAGTCCTTCATCACTGGAGGCTTTTTAAGAAGTGATTGGACAGCTTCTTGTCTGGAATGGTTAGGGTCTCCTGCTTGGGCAGAGGGGTGGACTAGAAGACCTCCAAGGTCCCTTCCAACTCTGTTATTCTGTATTCAATCCATGCCTATCCCAAATCAACTGCTGGGCAATTGCTGTAATTCCAGAGTTCATCAAAGCTCTCTGGAAAAATGGCCAAGGCTGCTCCACTTCTGGAGACAAGAGTAGCCAAGTGGCCTCTTTCTTGTTCCTTCCTTCCTTCCTTCCTTCCTTCCTTCCTTCCTTCCTTCCTTCCTTCCTCCCTTCCTTCCTTCCTTCCTNTCCTTCCTTCCTTCCTTCCTTCCTTCCTTCCTTCCTTCCTTCCTTCCTTCCTTCCTTCCTTCCTTCCTTCCTCCCTTCCTTCTGAGTTGGCTTTCCAGAGCTGAATGTTGCAATTGTAGCATGTGGCTAGAATAACAGCGTTCCCTGTGTCCAAGTTTTTCTTAAGGTCACAGATCCCACATGTGGAAAAATTTCTCAGCTGCTCAGCATGTCCTGCCAGTCGCTCGAAATCCATTTATCTTCTTGCCCTAGATTTGGTTGCCTTCTTCTCTGAGTTCCTCCGAGGAGAAGATCTCTCTGCAGGAACTCAAGTCTTGTTGACTCTCTCCAGATAGAAGTTCCCCATTCAAGGTTTCCTTTTCTCCAAACCCACTTATCCCAATATTTAATTATTTAGATCCTGCTGCCTTTACGATTTTTTAAATACAGAACCTGAGGTGATGAATGTGCTTTTTCCTCCTCCTATTTTCCATGCAACGACAACCCTGCAAGGTGGGTTGGGCTGAGACAAAGTGACTGGCACAAAGTCACCCAGATGGCTTCATTCCCTAAGGGAGGACTAGAACTCCCAGTCTCCTGGTGGTTGGGCCAAAGTCACCCAGCTGGCTTTCATGCCCAAGGCGACATTAAAACCCACTGTCTCCTAGTGATTGGCCAAAGTGATACAGTCAGCTTTCATACCTAAGGTGGGACGAGAACTCACCATCTCCTGGTGATTGGCCCAAAGTCACCTAGACAGCTGTCTTTCATGCCTGAAGCAGTACTACAAATCCCAGTCTCCTGGTTTGGAGGCCAGCACCTTCACTGCTAGGCCACACTAATTCTCATCATCCTGGAATTATTTCAAAAGATAAATGGAAGGCAATGAAACCTGTACCCTGGTGGACTATGTGAATGTGGAGGGTATTATTCCATATCAGGCGCCCTCCAGGCACGGACTACAACTCCCATCACCCAACAGCCAATGCTAGACTGCTGAGGTCTGCATGTATCTCACTGCAAATCTCCTAGCTGGGCCTTCCTCTTGCGATAAAGACACCCAACCCACCTCTCANTCTGCATGTATCTCACTGCAAATCTCCTCGCTGGGCCTTCCTCTTGCGATAAAGACACCCAACCCACCTCTCAGGTGGACCTCCTCATCCAGTTCCCTCCAGCCGGTAGACTCAAGAAACCATCATTCTGCGCCATGAGGAAATTCAGGAGAGAGACAGGATCAGGGGAAAAGAAGGTGCCAAGATCCATAAATATGATTCTGGTTAGGATCCAATCCTAACTTTCTTCCGCTGGGCATCGAGAGAACATTTCTGTGGAAATCTTTTGTCAAATATGGGAAGCTTCCGAGGAAAAATTTGGACCTCAGCAGAGGAAAATGCACCCCCACCTCGCTGAGTCATCCTATAATTTCAGGGAACTAGATTCCAAATCCCAGCAGGTCAAAATCTGTTATCTGGATTTTCTGGCGAAGAACTGATGACTTCTCCAAACTTGCTGAAGCTCCAGTTCTTCTTTGTTTTCCCAAACTCTGGCTCCTTGACCATGGAACAGCCTACATGGAGGTATCAGAATAACAGAATAAGGTGTGTGTCCGGGGGGGGGGGGGGGAAGGAACCTTGGAGGTCTTCTACTCCAACCCCCAGGAGACTCTATAAAATTAATTATTCCAGACATCGTGGTGGTCCATCTGTTTCTTGAAAAACCTCCAGTGACTGCGAGACCCCACCAACTTTCGGTGGACAACTGCTGTTCCAAGGGTTAATGTTCTAATGGTCATGGAAGATCCTCCCTTAGGTTCTAGTTGTTTCTCTCCTTGGCATTCAGTTTCCCATCCTTTGCTTTTCTTGTCACTGCCTCTTTGAGATGCTTTGCGAGGAAGAGCCTGATCCCCTCAATCTTCTCTGTGGCCGCCCCCCAAATATTGGAAGATGCTCTCCTGTCTCCCCTGGTCCTTCTTTTCATCAAACTAGACATGTCTAGTAGGTTGCTCAGATTTATTTTCTTTCTTTCTTTCTTTCTTTCTTTCTTTCTTTCTTTCTTTCTTTCTTTCTTTCTTTCTTTCTTTCTTTCGCTTTGGAGGATAGCTTGACTCCCTCTTCTTTGGGGCAGCCCCTCAAATATTGGAAGATGCTCTCCTGTCTCCCCTGGTCCTTCTTTTCATTAAACTGGACAGATCTAATTGCAGCAATAGTTCTTTATATGTTTTAGCCTCCAGTCCCCTAATCATCCATGGTCTTTTTAGTGTGGTCAACAGAAAGGGAGGGGGGGAAAGAGGTTTGAAAGAGTAGTGTGGCAGCTTGGAAACCGAAAGTGCATTCCATACATAGTTTTTCAAAGATAGTAACTAGGTGAGCAAAGTTTCTGCCATTCAAAATTCCATCTGGAGACCCTGATTGATGACTCTGGGCTATGGAAGTGTCCCATTGGAGGATATGAATTAGGATACACCCAGGGGGTGGGGGAAAACCAGGGTCAAGGGTGACAGTGAATTATGTGTCTCAGAGTCAGCTGCACCCAGGCAATGCTGGCATGTTCACTCCCAATAAATCCTTTTTAAGTTTTGGAAGGTTTGGCTCGAGACTCAGGATTTAAATGGGGGTTAAGTGCCAGAATCCTGACAGTTGCTCTTCTCTGCACTCTTTCCAGACTCTCAACTTCTTTGTGGAACACAGGGACCAAAACTCTGTGCAATATACCACGTGTGGCTTCTCTAGTGCGGTATAAAAGCTCAGTTCTCGTGAAGGTGCTCTTTCTTTCCCAGAATCCCCTGTGATCTATTTGGGAAGCATCCCTAACCATGCCAGTGGATCCAGAGAACTGCACAAACCCTCCTGCCTTTCTTGACCGTGCCCATTTTGTAGGAATATAAAGCATGTCATGTCTTCATGATCTTTTAGCTACCATCAGACAGCACATGCTTGGCTTAAGCACTGAGTTAAGCCATTGTGTAGGTTTGCACAAGGCCTTGATTGAACCATAAACCAGCATGCCTCAACCTTGGCTGCTTGAAAATGTGTGGAGTTTAACTCGCAGGATTCCCCAGCCATCAAAGCTTGCTTCCTTCCTTCCTTCTTCCCCATTTCCTTCCTTCCTTTTTCTGTCCTTCTTCCTCTTCCTTCCTTCCCTTTATTCCAATTCCTTTCCTTCCTTCTTCTTTTCCTTCTTCCCTCCTCATTTCCTTCCTTCCTGTTTCTGTCTTCTTTCCTTCCTCTTTCCCTTCTTCTTTCCCCATTTCTTTCCTTCGTTTCCTTCTTCTTCCTTCCTTTTATTCCAATCCCCTTCTGTCTTCCTTTTCTTCTTTCCTTCCTCCCTGCTTCATTCTTTCTTCCTCCTTCATTCTTCCTTTCCCATTTCCTTCCTTCCTTTTTCTTCCTTCTTTCCTTCCTTCCTTTCCTTCCCCTTCATTCCTTCCTTTTATTCCAATCCCCTTCCTTCTTCCTTTTCTTTTCCTTCCCCATTTTCTTCTTTCCTTCCTTTTTCTCTCTTCCTTCCTCCTTCATTCTCCCTTTCCCATTTCTTTCCTTTCTTTCATCTTCCCTTCTTTTCCTCCTCCCTCCCTCCCTCCCTCCCTCCCTCCCTCCCTCCCTCCCTCCCTCCCTCCCTCCCTCCCTCCCTCCCTCCCTCCCTCCCTCCCTCCCTCCCTCCCTCCCTCCCTCCCTCCCTCCCTCCCTCCCTCCCTCCCTCCCTCCCTCCCTCCCTCCCTCCCTCCCTCCCTCCCTCCCTCCCTCCCTCCCTCCCTCCCTCCCTCCCTCCCTCCCTCCCTCCCTCCCTCCCTCCCTCCCTCCCTCCCTCCCTCCCTCCCTCCCTCCCTCCCTCCCTCCCTCCCTCCCTCCCTCCCTCCCTCCCTCCCTCCCTCCCTCCCTCCCTCCCTCCCTCCCTCCCTCCCTCCCTCCCTCCCTCCCTCCCTCCCTCCCTCCCTCCCTCCCTCCCTCCCTCCCTCCCTCCCTCCCTCCCTCCCTCCCTCCCTCCCTCCCTCCCTCCCTCCCTCCCTCCCTCCCTCCCTCCCTCCCTCCCTCCCTCCCTCCCTCCCTTCCTTCCTTTCCAGGAAACAACCCAGCCACAGAAGGAAGTCCAGGGCACCCAGCATTACCTGCCACCTTTGTCTCCCCTCCAAGTTTCTCCATGGCCAGTCTGGGGTTGGCAGCATCTGAATTGTCCCCCTGGCAACCGGCTGCAAACATTTGGGGAGATGTTTTGGAAAAATGCAGCCTTTTTTTTTTTTTGAAAGCCATAAAAAATGTGTGTTTGATTAGCAGAGGGATGCTGTTCTTTCCAAAAATGTTAATGGCCCTCAGAGGGCGGATGGAGCCTCTTGCCTCCCTCTTCCCCCCCAGTCAGAAACCTTTCCCACCCAGACTCAGATTTGCTGGGATTTCTCAGAGAATATCGAAGCGGTTGCCTGAAACCTAAACAGCCTGTCCCTCATCATTTTATTCCCCTTTATAGAATAGAATAGAATAGAATAGAATAGAATAGAATGGAATGGAATGGAATGGAATGGAATGGAATGGAATGGAACAGAATGGAACAGAAGAGAAAATAGAAGAGAAAATAGAAAGAGAAGAGAAGAGAAGAGACAATAGAATTGAAGGCAGAAAATGAATAGAATAGAATGTAGAATAGGAATAGGAATAGGAATGGAATGGAATAGAGTAGAGTAGAATAAACAGAGTTGGAAGTCCAGCCCCGTGCCAGGGCAGGAAATCCTAAACCACTTCAAACAATGTCTGCTGGGGAGTGGGGGGTCCTCCATCCTAGATTGTTGACCCCTCCTCCCCTGCAGCATCTTTTTCCAGAATGGACCACGGTCCCCCCTCCCCATTTGCCAGAGAGCCCTTTAGAGTATGGGTATAATTAGATTACCCAGCCTCAGAGGCAAGTCTGTGTGCCAAAGATGGGGACAGGAGCATCTGTCCTTATTCCAATTAAGATCTGACTGGACTCTATTAAGGTGTCTTACTGATTGCTATTGATTGGCCAGTTTTAATAAATTGCCTCTGGGATAATCCCCACCGTAGGGAAGGAACTGCCACCCTGCCCAGCAAACGGCCTTTAATTCTCTTCCTCTTCACACGCAGAGGCTATAAAAGGTTTCCATGAAGACACTTAATTACCCATTGGACAAGCGGATTTGGAGGCAGGGGATGATGGACCCATTGCTAGCCAGGCTGCAAGAGGCAGGAAAGGCCCAAATCTTGCACCAAGGAGTTTAATATATATTCGTTCATTTGTTCATTCATTCATACAATGTTTATTTATTATTAGTTGGGAACTAATCAAGGCGAGAAGCAACGAAGAAGAAGAAGAAGAAGAAGAAGAAGAAGAAGAAGAAGAAGAAGAAGAAGAAGAAGAAGAAGAAGAAGAAGAAGAAGAAAAAAAAGGAGAAGGAGAAGGAGAAGGAGAAGGAGAAGAAGAAAACATTTCCTGACAGTGAGAACAAGCTATCAGTAAAACAATTCTATTCTGTCCTGTCCTGTCCTGTCCTATCCTGTCCTTTCCTATCCTATCCTATCCTATCCTATCCTATCCTATCCTATCCTATTCTATATTCTCTTCTATTCCATTCCATTTCCATATAGTCTCTTCTGTCTTCAATTAACTAATTTATGTTTATTTGTTTATTTATTTAATTTGTATAACCACCCATCTGAACAAACAACCCCGGGTGGCTCACAATTCAAAACCATTAACACTTCAAAAACGTTTCCAAAAAAATTAAAAAAAAAACAGTAAAAATCATTAAAACAGTAAAGATAAAAAAATATTAAAACGTCTAATTCGATGTGTGCCACTCCTCTCGCTGTTACAGCGATTTTGGGCAGCGTAGGATGTGATAAGAAGGTAAATAGATCATATGAATTGATGAAAATCAGGGGGATTAAATACGGAGATGCCGGTCCTCTGCCTTGAGCAGAGGGGTGGAATAGAAGACCTCTAAGGTTCCTTTCCTCCTTAGCATCGGAAGCAGGGCTGTTTGGAAGACAGTTGTAGTGCTGCTCTGAGCCCAGCAGAGGGCAGACTGGGAAGGAGACCCTAAAATTGGTATAGGCTCACAAGCAGGTCTTCTAAATATATATATAAATTTTACTCCCAGATATGGACTTTCAAAAGCAACAATTTGTTGACAATGAAAGACAACAGCTGCAGCCCCCCCACCTCCCCAAAAGACCCTGCAAATCCTGAGCGTGGAGGTTCGAAGAATGGGAGCCTCCTGAAAGAAGGAGAGCCAATCTCTCCTGCAGGGTCGCCAAGCAAAAGGGACCTTGGAGGTTTAACAGATGAACAGAACTGGAAGGGACCTTATAGGACATCTAGTCCAACCCACCACCACCCCACCCAAGCAGGGGACCCTATGCCCTTTCTGACAGATGGGAGTCCAGTCTCTTCTTGAAAGCTTCCAGGGATGAAGCTCCCACAACTTCTCTTCCAGGGGTGGATTGTTCTCCCTGTCAGAAAGTTTCTCCTTATTTCCAGGTCAGTTTCCATCCATTCTTCCTTGTCTGGCCTTGGAGAACAGCTTGACCCCCTTCCTCCTCCTCTCTGAGGCAGCCCCTCAAACATTGGAAGATGCTCTCCTGTCTCCCCTGGTCCTTTTATTCATTAAAATCAGATTAAAGTCAGATTAACAGAGTTGGAAGGGACCTTGTAGATCATCTAGTCCACCCCATCCCCTCAGATATTGNCCCTGTACTATTTCTAGAGTCTCAACATCCTTTTTATAGTGTGGTGACCAAAACTGGATGCAGTACTCTAGGTGTGGGCTTACTAAGGCTTTACAGAGTGGTATTAGTGCCTCACTTGAAGTACTAAGCTTCTTGGATGAGAAGTGAAATGCCTTAAAGGAAAAACAAAAAAAAGTCCAGTTGCCTTTTGAAAAATGCACTGTACATGGCCTGTATGACTGAGAATCTCTATAAACATTTAGCTATACAGTTTTGATGAACACCCTTTGAATGGGGTGGGAGTAGGAATGGATTTCCAGCGGGAAAAATTGCAGACTGCAGGAACCATTTGCACCACTCAGGTGGCCCTGAGGACTATAGACAAACCTCCAAGTGGCCTCAACGGCCCTCTAAAAGGATGCAAATGACCAGCTATCTGCAAAGAATATAAACCCTTCCATTTCCCACCATCCAGTCAGAGCTGAAGAAGCTCCTTGGATGAGAAGCGAAACATCTTCAAAAGAAAAAAGAAACTCTAGTTGCCTCCTGAAAAAAACACATTTGGGATCCCACAGACACATAAATAATGATTTTTTAAAAAGAAGAAAAAATAACATTTATTTCCTACTTGCAAACTCTTTACTTACGACCAGAATTGACCCTCAAATTTCTGCGGTTAAACAAGACAATTGTTAAGCGAGTTTTGCCCCCATTTTACAACTTTTCCTGGCCACAGTTGTTTTGTGAATCATTGCAGTGATTCCTAGTCATTAAGTGAACCTGCCTTCCCCATTGATTTTGCTCATTAGAAGATCACAAAGTGGGATCACGTGTAACCCCAGGACAATGCAACTGTCTGAATTTCGATCCTGGCAGATTCTGCAATGGTGGTCCCTTACTTTTTAAAGCTCCGTTGCAGCTTCTGTCCCTAAATGAATGGTCATAAGTTTGAGGACCACCTGAGGTTTATGTTTTTCCAGCTTCACCTCCACCCCTTTGATGCTTTTGATGTTTCCTGGGGGCTACCAAGGAGAGGTTGGCCTTTCATTTTGGGAGTGGGTTAAATTTTAATCGTTGCTACACGCAGGAGCAATGCAGGCATGTTTTTCCAGGCGGGGAAGATGGAAATGTAATCAAAGGCGCAAAAAGCTCTCCGGGGTGGGATTGGCTTTGTAGTCCTTGCAATTAAGAGCAGCCCATTAAGGCTTCTGAGTCATCCTGCCCACGCCTGCCATGGATACCCTCAAGGGACTTCTCGGAGCCTGTCTCGCATGCTTCCAGGCGGGTGCCATGAAAAAACCGCTAAAGGATGCTAATGTTAATGCTTTTGGGGGGGGGGGAGAGATTTATTAATTTATTTACAGAAAATGCTGTGCGTATAAAAGCTTTTAGATGTTGGTCAGCAGGGCAAAATGAGTCCTTTGGAGAAATTTTGCACATGCAGCAGGAAAGAGAGAAGGGGAGGGGGAGGTTAGTGTGGATGAAAAAACAAGAAATTTTGTATTCCTGTCTTGGAGACGGTTGGGACATAGCCTAGGTAGGAGCTGGTCAGGGTACCAGATGCCCTCGGGGGAGCCCTCCAGGCTAGGTGGAGTAGCAAGCGGAGAGTGAGAGAGAGAAAGAAGTCAATCCATCCATCCAGTTTTTTAATTTATATACTTATTTTTCAAATTTGTATCACTGCCCATCTCCTCAGAAAGGGCCCACTGGGTGACTTTGGGCCTATCACCAGGAGGCGGGGAGTTCTAGTACTGCCTTAGACATGAAAGTCATTCTCTTGGCCCAGCCCACCTCACAAGGTTGTTGTGGGGAAAATAAAAGGCTGCCAAGGCTGGCTGGGGAATTTTGGGAGTGGAAGTCTTCCCATCTTAAAAGTTGAGAAACACTGTGCTAGATAATTGAATTATGATTTATTTGCATTTATAAGCTGCTCAATTCCAATGGACTCTTTTAGGTTGATGCTTATAATACCCAGCAAATAAATTCTGCCTTTCAGCTGCCACCCTAACCGGGCATGTGCCTGCCATCTTACGCCAGCTGCTTCGCTTAATCCAGCTTTCCTGTCTCCCTGCAGAGCGTCCCACCCCATTGTCCCAGCGTGGCGCAAGGGGCATGGGGCTGGCATCCACCTCCTCCCCAAGGGTTTTATTTGGATGTCAAACATCAAAGGGCAGCTGCTATCTTCGATGGTATCAAGGATGGTGCCAGAGGCAAGACTGTACAACCAGATCAGGCTGGGATCCAAGAGGTCACTGCCCTGAGATCTATCAGCGAGTGGCGCCTTGAAAAAAGGAAAATATTTATCCACCCACGAGTGGCGAAATAAACACCTGGCAAGAGACAGGGCGACCTTCTTACCTGAAAGGCAAAATTAGGGGTAGGGTATGATCAGCCTGAATTTTTTACTATTGGGAAAACAGGTCCCCACTGGGAAAAAAAAATCCTTACTTGGGTGGGAAATACAGATAGTCACAAATAGAACAACAGAGTTGGAAGGGACCTTGGAGGTCTTTCTAGTCCAACCCCCTTCACCATTTCAGACAGATGGCTGTCCAATCTCTTCTTTAAAAGCTCCAGTGTTGGAGCATTCACAACTTCTGGTGGCAAGTAGTTCCACTGGTTCATCGTTCTAACCGTCAAGAAGTTTCTCCTTAATTCCAGGTTGCTTTTCTCCTTGTTTGGTTTCCAGCCACAGCTTCTTATCCTGGGGGGGAAAGGTGCTTTGGAGAATAAGTTGACCACCCCCCTCTTCTTGTAGCAACCTCTGAGATATTGGAAAACTGCTATCATGTCACTCTGAGTCCTTCTTTTCATTCAAGTAGACATCCTCAATTCCTGCAACCTGTCAACTCATAAAGCATTCCTATGCTTGTTTTTGAGTTGCCATAAACTGGGGGGGGGGGGAATCTGAAAGAGCAGTGTGTCAGTTTAAATCCAGAAGTACATTCCACGCTTATGTTACAAAGATTGTAGCCTAGGCTACCGGATCTTCTGCCCAGGGAAAATCCTTCATTGGAGAACGTGATTGATGACACCCAGCCCGTGAAGATGCTTGACTGGAAAATCTGATTTATGACACACCCAGGGGGGAGCTGGGAAACAGGGTCAGAGGTGGCTGTGAATTACATATGCCAGAGTTGGCTACATTTAAGTTAATGCCAAAACTGGATGCAGTATTCCAAGTGTGGCCTTACCAAGGCCTTATAAAGTGATATTAACACTTTGCGTAATCTTGATTCTCTCCATCTGTTGATGCAGCCTGGAACTAGGTTGGCTTTTTTGGCATCTACAGCACAGGGCTGGCTCAGATTTAAGTGTTCATTCACTAGGATTCCAAGATGCCTCTCACAGTCACCACTATTGAGCCAGGTACCACCTATACTGTATCTGTGCATTTGATTTTTTTTTTTGCCTAAATGTTTTAGAACCTGATTTTTTTCACTGTTGAATTTCATTTTGTTAGATAGCATCCAACATTCAGTTCTGTCCAGATCCTTCTGTATCTTCAGCCTATCTTCTGGAGTGTTGGCTATTCAAATTTGAGGAGTTCCCCATCTATTCCCTTGTCCAAGCCGTTGGTGAAGATGTTAAAGAGTCCTGGGCCTAAAACAGAGCCTTGGGGTACCCCCAATGAACACTTCCCACCATGTAGATGCAGTTCCATTGAGGATTGCACATTGAGTGTGGTTGGTCAGCCAGTGATGAATCCCTCTGGTGGGGTTGCTGTCTAACCTACATTGGTCTACTTTATCTACTAGTTTGGTTCTGCGACCCAACAGGACAGACACGGACTCCAGAGAGTAATTAGGATTGCAGAAAGAAACAATGGCTACCAACCTGCCTTCCATGGAGGACCTGCATCTTGCACGCGTCAAAAAGAGGCGCAGTGCAGGTAAGGAGGCAGGAGATTGCACACGCATGTACAGGGGGCATGAGAGGGCTCATGCATTGCCTTCTGGGTGCTGGCATGTGAGTGCGCATACATAAGCACACAAACAATGTTTGACCCAGGAGCCCCAAAAAGTTAGCCACCACTGAATTAGGCAGTCACTTATCTGAACTTGTATATACATGTTCTCCTGCTTGAGCAGGGGGCTGGACTAGAAAACCTCCAAGGTCCCTTCCAGCTCATTCATTCTTCCTCCTCCTCCTCTCCACAAACCCCATTTTCTTCTAGCACTGATGATGTTTCCCTAGTTGGGTCATGAAATGTCTACAAGAAAACCACCCAGCTCAGAGAGCACCAAGGACCCCTCTCATCAAACTCGAGTTGCAAAAATTTTTATTAGCACAAGCAGAATTGATGATTTGCAAAGCGAGATATGTTCCTTTTTCTTGCTCTCGCCACAGACAATTCTGCAAGACAGCTTTGTGAGAACATCCTGCGAGAGTGTGTGTGTGTGTGTGTGTGTGTGTTTTAAGGTTTTTTAAATGTTCTGCCGAAACGTTTGCCTCTGGCAAGAAAAGCAACCCATAAATGAGGAAACCTTCTCCTACGCTGGAGGGGGAGGAGGTGCTACGTGCCAGGCTGAGCATCAAACATGGCCACTGATTTATTTTCCTCCAAGGCAGAGGAGGCGGGGCTGCTGGGTTTATGGTCCTTGCCAGAAGTTTTGCAACCGGAGGAAAAAAATTTCCCAGCTAAAGAACCAGACCAAGCAACCCAGCGGCAAGTTTGCATCAGGGCTTCTCCTCCTCCGCCCGTTGCACGGCTTTGTACGTTTGCACGCTCCTTTGGCAAAACTAAAAGCCTCACCCCAGTTCCTTTGCAGCTGCCTCTGTGGTTGGAACTGGGGTTAGAGCAGACTTCTGTCTCGGCGAGTTTAGTCGAGCTGCTTTTAATGCCTTGAAGGGAATAGTCATAATAAAGAAAGAAATGTAGTGGAATATATTATAGCACCGAGTAGAAAGTGACTCTATAGACATTTGCTCTCTTGAAAAATATATGTTATCTTGCTGTAAATGTATTTCCTTATGCATTTATTCATTGTTAAACGTATGGTATATGGTCCTGTTATATAAACCTTTCATGAATCCTTCCTTCCATAAATGCCACCCCTATTTCCTCCAGGAATTGGCACGTAACTATGTCTTATTTCCAACCGTCAAGGCAATTCACGCACACCTTTGATCTTTAACAAAAGGCTGAAATGACCAATTCGGGAGACGATGGAGAAAAGATATCATTGCCCGAAAAGAATCTGTCTGTTCCAGAAAGATGTACATCTTAGATTACATGACTAGAGATTTACAAGGTAATTAGAAAACTAGGAACAAAGACTTTTGGTGTATAAGAAGGACAGGGCATCTTTCTGTATTTTGTAGAATTATCCTTACCTTATAAGCAACTGCATCCTCTTTTGGGATGATGGAAAAGTATTCAACACTACAGACAATGCTGCTGTCCTTCAAAGCAACCTTGATTATGTTTCTGAATAGTCAAACATCTGGCAACTCCAAACCTCGACCAACAAATGCTCTGTCCTACACATTGGTAAAAAAAAAAATCAGTATACCAAATACAAGCTAGGTGGGTATGACCTCGTTGATGACCCTCACTCTGTCAAGGACCTCAGAGTACTCATATCTAACGACCAAAGCGCTAGAGCTCACTGTAACACATTGCCAAAAAGGCATTAAGAGTTGTAAGTCTAATCTTACGAAGCTTCTCCTTCGGAAATATTGAATTGCTAACTAGGGCATACAAAACTTTTGCTAGACCAGTACTTGAATACAGCTGATCTGTCTGGAATCCGCACTGTATATTGGACATTAATACAATTGAGTGAGTCCAGAAGTATTTCACGAGAAGAGTATTACATTCCTCTGCTTGCAACAGAATACCCTATGTCACCAGGCTTGAGATTTTGGGCTTGGATAACCTTGAACTATGCCGCCTGCAGTCTGACTTAAGCGCAGTACATAAAATTATCCATTGCAATGTCCTACCCATCAATGACTACTTCAGCTTCAATCGCAACAATACAAGAGCACACAACAGATACAAACTCAATGTTAACCGCTCCAAACTTGATTGCAGAAATTATGACTTCAGCAACAGAATGGTCATTGCCTGGAATGCACCACCTGACTCTGTGGTTAACCTCACCCCATTCCTAAGAGGTCTGTAAGGGGCGTGCATAAGTGCACCATCGTGCCTACCGTCCTTGTCCTATTGTCCCCATTTATTCACACCTATTCCCTGTATTCTTTTTCATGTTTATACTTATACTTATTATCTTGTAAGCAATTGACAAATCAAATAAATAAATAAATGTCTCTTGGGATGTGTTAGGAATTCCTTACCCAGAACTTTAACATTGATCAAAAAGTAAAGTCTGCTTTCTTTGATTTGCAAGATTTTCATTTAAATCTTTGTTCTGGTTTATTTTTGGCTTAAGCATACTGCCAGACCCCACAGCCTAATAAATCCGAGGCGGCTTTTCAGATTTTTAGCACTTGTGGGGAAAGGCACAATTCACAGGTGGGATTTATCGCCACAGTTAGGGAAGTAAGACAAGATGCTTTTGAATTAAAGGGAATAAAAGAACCAGCCCACCACGCTCTATAGAGAGTCCTTGACTTACAAAAATTCATTTAGTGACTATTTGAAGTTACAATGGCCCTCAAAAAATGGGATCAATGACCATTTTTCACACTTATGACCTTTGTGGTTTTTCACACTTACGACTGTGGCAGCAGGTTAAGGGTTCAAAGTTCAAATCCTTGGCAACTGACTCATATTCAGGGCATGGGATTCTACTGGTTTGGACCAGTTCTATACAACCGGTTGTATGCGCAGTTTGGAGAACCGGCAAATTGTGCCCCTCGCTGGTCCCTTTCCCCTCCCCTCCATGCTGTCAGTCCCCTTTTGCGACCTTCTGACTAGCAAAGTCAACGGGGGAAGCCTGACTCATTTAACGACCGTGCTACTCACTTAAACGACTGCCGTGATTCACTTCACAGCTGTTGGCAAGAAAGGTGCGCCAAATGGGGCAGAAAATCACTGAAGCAGGGGGTCTCCTTTAAGCAACAGAAATTTTGGGCTCCGTTGGAAATTCAAGAAAACATTGGAAATTAAATCAAAAGAAGAATCTGACTACTGTATGGTGTGGGATTTGTTCTATCAATGGTTGGAAAATAAAATAAATTAAAATTGATTAGATGTATATGTAAAGCAATTTAAAAAGAGTATAAAACAGGTTGACTCAGCCTTCTAGCCTTCTGAGGTGGGTAAAACGAGGACCCAGACTGTTGGGAGCAAGAGGCTGACTCTGTAAACAGAATAGAATAGAATAGAATAGAATAGAATAGAATAGAATAGAATAGAATACCTTTATTGTCATTGCATTTCACAAATACAATGAAATTTGAAAGCTACTCCAGCACAGTGCTCCAAACACCACTTCACAATCATACTATAGAGTATTTAAAAATTAAAATAATAATAATAATAGGACTAAATCACAAATGCACTGTTTGATAACAGCTCAGAGAGGGCTGGAAAGCACTGTGAAGCGCTATATAAGTCTTAGGGTTGTTGCTTTTCCTTCCTTCCTTCCTTCCTTCCTTCCTTCCTTCCTTCCTTCCTTCCTTCCTTCCTTCCTTCTGTCGGTTGGTGCAGTGATTACAGTGCAGCATTGGAGGTAAATTCTGCCCACTGCCCGGAGTTCAATCCCACCAGGCTCAGGTTGACTCAGCCTTCCATCCTTCCCAAGGTGGTAAAATATGTGGGCACAGATTGTTGGGGGGCAAGAGGCTGATTCTGTAAACCGCTTAGAGAGGCTGGAAAACTATAAAGCAGTATATGACTCTAAGTGCTATTGCTATTGCTACATGGATATTAGTTATATGGATATGTGATTATTGTTGTTTTTGTTATGTTGATAAAGAAAAGTATTAAATATCAACTGTAAGGACATGAAAATGTACCTAATGGACACACGTTGAAATGGAATGGTTTTGTTGTGATATAAAAAAATAAAAATTTCAAAAAAAAAGAAGAAAAGTGTTCTGTCCTGGGAATGAAATACTCGAGACCGGTGGTTCATCAACAACTCTTTATTAATAACTCAGTGACTTCATAACAGAACATTGCCGGAGCCGCGGCAGCCCTTTTTTATAGCGGTGCTCACGTGCTTGGGGCCAATAGACAAGCTTCGCTTTAAGGGGAATTTTCCCGCCGTCACACAGGCCAGTTGTAACGGTACTTTATGAACCAATCTATTGCGGCCTGCTTCGGCCAATCAGATTTAAGTATTTGGAGTATTCTAATTCTATATACACAACAGAAAGAAAGAAATTTTGGGCTCCATTGTGGTCGTACGTCAAGGAGGCTACCTGCAATTGCAAGATGCAAATCGAAAAATCTGATTCGTTCTTCCGATTGTGTTCATGGGGAACACAATCGGGTGTGTCACCGGCAACTTTGCAAGGGTGGTGGGCTGCTAGTTTCTCAGGAGTTCGGGAGAGCCCCCCCCCAGCCTAAGATTCTGTGCAGTTCGGAGAACCCCCAAATCCCAATCCTGGCTGGCCCCGCCCACCCTGCCCCTCCCCTCCCAGGATCCCCAGGTGGCCTGTTTTGGATGCAGTAAGTACGTAAGCATGGAGTCTTGGGAAGGGTGAAAAACATGCCTCCCGAAGTTCGGGAGGCCGGAAAATGGGCCTGTTTCCAGTTTCCAGAGAGCCTTTGGAGCCCAAGGAGGCTGTTTTCACCCTCCCGGAGCCTCAAGGGAAGCCTCCGGAGCCCGGAGGGCAAAAAAAGCCCTTCCACCGTGGTGCAGGAGGAGGGCTAGGCCATGCCCACCAAGGCCACGCCCACCCAGCCACCAGGCAAAGAACCTGTTGACTAAAATTTTTGAAGCCCACCCGACACTGTCGAGCTGAAGGGGAAATGGGAAAAAACCCCTATCAGAGATGATTAGGAGGCTGGAGGCCAAAATGTGGTTTGCTAGGATTTGGGTTTGGCTAGTCTAGAGCAGGGGTCCCCAACCAGCGGGCCCCAGACCAGGTACCGCGTTCCGTGGATCATTTTGTACCAGGCCACAAAGAAATAATCATGATTAAAAAATATATATATTAGTTTTTAGTAAAGAAATAGTAAAGAAGTCCTTTACTATTGGGGAAGAATTGATTTTGCCAGTCCTTGAAAAAATGTTTCTGCATGAAACTGGTCCCTGGTACGAAAAAGGTTGGGGATCACTGGTCTAGAGCAAAGAAGGACCAGGGTTGGCAGCACTATTCCAGTATTTGAGGGGTTCCCCCAAAGAAGATGGGGGGGGGCAATCTATTCTCCAAAGCACTTAGGAATGGAGAATAGAGAATAGGAAGGAGCAGAAATAGAAATTGAATCTGGAAGGAGCCTTGGAGGTCTTCTAGTCCAGCCCCCTGCTCAAGCAGGAGACCATATCATTTCAGATAAATGGCTGTCTATCTTCTTGGAAACCTCCAGTGATGAAGCACCCAGAACTTCCAGAGGCAAGTAGTTCCACTGGTTAATTGTCCTCACTCTTAGGAAATGTCTCCTTAAATCTAGGTTGCTTCTCTCCTTGATGAGTTTCCACCCGTTGCTTCTTATCCTGCTTTCAGGGGCTTTGGAGAATAGCTTGACTGCCTCTTCTTTGGGGCAGCCCTTCAAATCCTGGAAGACTGCGATCATGTCTCCCCTGGCCTTTCTTTTCTCTAGACTGACCAAACCGAAATCCTGCAGCCGTTCTTTTCGTATGTTTTAATCTCCAGAACTTTGATCATCTTAGTTGCTCTTCTCTGCACTTTACCAAAGTCTCAACATCTTTCTTGTAATGGGATGATCAAAACTGAATGCAGAATTTGTCAGACGGACACAAGGCTCCCTTTTCCCCTGGCCGGCTAAGGGTGCAAGAGCCAGATTACAGAGGGCAGGATTCCCACCGCTGGCTGGCCCTGATACAGCGTGCAGTTCCACTTCCTCTTCTGCATGCTGGCCAGTTGGGAGGGTGTGAATGGTTTGCAAACCGGAGATAAGCTAGCTTTTCCTTCTCTGCCAACCCCACTCCGGCCTTCTGGGTGAACCCTGAACCAGACGGACTTCCAATTTAGATCAGAGGTTTTAGCACATTGACATAGTTTGAAGGGATCTTGGAGGTTATCTAGTCCAACCCCCCAGCCCAAGCAGGAGACCCTACATCATTTCTGACAGAGGGCAGTAAAATCTCTTCTCGAAAGCCTCCAGGGATGAAGCTCCCACAACCTCCGAGGGCAACTTCTCTTCCATGGGTTGATTGTTCTCCCTGTCAGAAAGTTTCTCCTTATTTCCAGGTTGAATCTCTCCTTGGTCAGTTTCCATCCATTCTTCCTTGTCTGGCCTTCTCTTCCCTAGCCAGGCCCAGTTCCTGCAACCATTCTTCGTATGTTTTAGCCTCCAGTCCCCTGTTCATCCTGGTTGCTCTTCTCTGCACATTTTCTAGAGCCTCAACATCTTTTTTTACATCACTTCTTTATGGCAAGTGCTGAGATAGTGGAAGATGCTATCATGTCACCCCATCCTTCTTTTCCTTAAACAAGACATGTCTTCTGTCCATCCATGGTTTGCTCAGATGCCTTTCTTTTCTTTTCTTTTCTTTTCTTTTCTTCTTTTCTTTCTTTCTTTTCCTTTGGAGAATAGATTGACCCCATCCTCTCAGTTGCAGCCCCTCAAATGTTGGAAGACTGCTATCATGTCTCCTTCTCCTCACTAGACCAGCCAGGCCCAGTTCCCAGTTCCTGTAGCAGCCAAAAAAGCCAATGCTTTTTTAAAAATTGCATTAACAGAGGGATACAATTGAGATCAAGGGAGGTACTAATACCACTCTGTAAAGGCTGAGTAAGACCACACCTAGAGTCCTGCATCCAATTTTGGTCACCACACTATGTTGTGTGGTGAGACTCTATTGAGACTCTAGAAAGAGTGCAGAGAAAAGCAACCAGGATGATTAAGAGACGAAAACATATGATGAACAGTTGCAGGAACCGGGCCTGGCTAGTCTCGAGAAGAGAAGGACCAGGGGAGACAGGAGAGCATCTTCCAATCGTTGAGGGGCTGCCCCAGAAAGGAAGAGGAGGTCAAATTATTTTCTAAAGCACCTGAAGGCCAGACAAGGAACAATGGAGACTGAACAAGGAGAGATTCAACCTGGAAATAAGGAGAAACTTTCTGACAGGGAGAACAATCTACCCATGGAACAGAAGTTGCTAGAAGTTGTGGGAGTTTCATCCCTGGAGGCTTTCAAGAAGAGGCTGGACTCCCATCTGTCAGAAATGGTATAGGGTCTCCTGCTTGGGTGGGGGGTTGGACTAGATGACCTATAAAGTCCCTTCCAACTCTGATTATGTGTTATCTGTTGGTTCCTCGGTGGTTTGGGCACCATGCAAACTTAAAAAAACCCAAGCATATTAAATAATGAAAGGAAGCGTGATATGCAATGGTTGGATTTCTGCGATAAGCCAGGATTGTGGGTCGCCAAATGTTGATTTAGGGGTTCCATTGAAACATCAGAAACAGAAACACCACCGTATTAGAGGAGGAGTAGAGACATTCTCAAAGTGTAGGAAAAGAGTTAGACTAAATTAAAGTATTTCCTAACTTTGCCAACTTCAAGAAGTGTGGACTTCATCTCCCAGAATTCTGCAGCAAGGCTGGCTGGGGAATTCTGGGAACTGAAGTTCATACTTGTTGGCTAAGAAATTCTGAAAGTTGAAAATAATGCATGCCAGCTGGGGGATTTTGGGAAAGGAAGTCTATGCATTCTGGCTGGGGAATTCTGAGAATTGAAGTTTATATTTGTTGGCTGAGAAATTCTGAAAATTGAAAATAATCCATGCGAGCTGGGAGATTCTGGGAATTGAAGTCCACACTTCTTGGCTCAAAAATTCTGAGATTGAAAATAATGCCTGCTGGCTGGGGAATTCTGGGAACTGAAATCCATACTTGTTGGCTAAGGAATCCTGAGAGTGGAAAACCAAGCATTTTGGGTAGGGAATTCTGGGAACCGAAGTCCACACACTCTCTGGGTGTGGAATTCTGAGAACTGAAATCCCCGCATGCCAGCTGGGGAATTCTGGGAATTGAAGTCCACACAATTTAAAAGTTGGCCAGCGGGAGGGGGGGGGAACCCTGCCCTAAACTGAGATAAATGCTAACTTATCAGTGGTTAAGCAGAGGCCTGGCTTGGTAGGGAGGGGAACTTTATCACTGGGCCGCCGCTAAAAATTCACCCCTCGCTTGGAGAAGATTCTGCCTGGCAAGATAAAGGATTTTTATGCCTAGCGATGCCCTTCTTGGTTTCATCCCCAAACGCTCCTTGCTAATCCCAGCATAATTAAACCTATAAACCTGGTTTTGTGGGGGGATATTGGAGCAAATAAAACATCGGATCAAGGAGAAGAAGGGCTAATGAGTCTTCAAAGAAATCATTTGTAGGCTGATCCAAAAATTTCTGAAATTCTCTCCATTGTTTTCCTGACTGCCCCCCAAGTATAATCTCCCAAGTGGGAAAGGGACAGATGCCAAGGAGGAACACACACACACACTTTGCTAAGGGGGAGAGAGACAGAGGCAGGAAAACAGCTAGCCAGGTGCTGTGTCTATATGTGTGTGTGTGTGTGTGTGTGTGTGTGAATGCCAGGGAATGAGATGCCACCCAGGTCGAGAAACCACAGCATGAGTTGGCAAGTTGCATTGGATCACATGCATGGCACATGGCCTGTGTTAAGCGGTATGGTTTGGGGGGCAGGGGGAAAGCAAGCTGAATAAGCCAGGATTCAGTATTTGGATCCGGGGTTTGTTGAACGATGGTTAGAGGAGCCATCTAGAACAAACTAGAACGAAAGGAGTAAAGGTAAAAATGTTTTCCAGGTATCTTAGACTGCCAGAGACCTCTTAAGGAACATAGAGTCATAAGGCTAGAAGGGACCTTGGAGGTCTTTTTAGTCCAGGACTTTATACCTCGATTGTCCAATCTATTTGGGAAAACCTCCAGTGATGGAAAACACCAAACTTTTAACCATTCCACTGATTAATTGTTCTCACTGTCAGGAAATTTCTCCTGAGTTCCAGGTTGCTTCTCTCCTGGATTAGTTTCCATCTGTTGCTTCTTGTCTTGCCTTCTGGTGCTTTGACGAATAGGTGGAGCCCCTGTTCTCTATAAAGCCTTAGGAAGACCACACCGGGAGTACTGCATCCAGTTTTGGTCACCACACTGTAAAAAAGATGTTAAGACTCTAGAAAAAGGGCAGAGAAGAGCAACGAGGAGGATGAGGGGACTGGAGACCAAAACATATGAAGAACGGTTGCAAGAACTGGACCTGGCTAGTCTAGTAAAGAGAAGGACCAGGGGAGACAGGAGAGCAGCCTTCCAATACTTGAGGGGCTGCCCCAGAGAGGAGGAAGGGGGTCAAGCTATTTTCTAAAGCACCTGAAGGCCAGACAAGGAATAATGGATGGAAACTGAACAAGGAGAGATTCAACCTGGAACGAAAGAGAAACTTTCTGACAGGGAGAACAATCAACTAACAGAACAAAACTTGCCTTCAGAAGTTGTGGGAGCTTCATCCCTGGAAGCTTTCAAAAAGAGATTGGACCCTCATCTGTCAGAAATGGTGTATGGTCTCCTGCTTGGGCAGGGGGTAGACTAGATGACCTACAAGGTCCCTTCCAACACTGATTATCTGTTTAATCTGTCTGTTCTTTGGGGTAGCCCCTCGAATCCTGGAAGACTGGTGTCATGTCCCTCCTAACCCTTCTTTTCCTAGACTGGCCAAACTGAAATCCTGCAACCTTTCTTCCTATATTTTTGTCTTCAGGACCTAAATCCTCTGTACTGTTCATCTTGAATCTATGGCAGAGGACTCCAAACTTGGCCACTTTAAGACCTGTGGATTTGAACAGCCAGAATTCTCCAGCCAGCACAGCTTACTCTCTTGTAATCCCTTCCTCTGCAATCTCTCCGCTTTAGAAGATTAAGAGAGAGAAAAAGCAGGCATAGCTGGCTGAGGAATTCTGGGAGTTGAAGCCCACAAGTCTTAAAGTTGCCAAGTTTGGAGACCCCTGATCTACAGCCTCCTGATTTTGACAGGCAGAACCTCAAATTATGACCTGAAGTTTGATAAATAAAGGAATAAATAAATCGGCCTCTCAGGAGCCACCGAGCTGCAAGGTGATTCCAAGGATAAAATTGCAGGACACCTGGAAGCCAAGAGGCACTGAGCGGGGAGGGGGTAACTCCCCACCTAGGGCCCTTTCTGAGCTGATTTTTTGCAAGATTTGGGTTGGGGGTTTTTTTCCCTTTCTTTTTCACTGGAAGAAGAGAGGAGGAGGAGGGGGAGGAGGAGGAGGAGGAGGAGGAAGAGGAGGAGGAGAAGGAGAGCAGCCAGCCGGTTGCATAACAGCTAGTTGGTTTTTAAAAAGGGCATTTAAAATAAAAGGGTATTTACAAACTGGCAGAGCAAGATTTTGGTGTCAAGCGATCAATATTAGATCAGATTTCCAGTTTGCACCCTGTGAGGTGGAGGCTCTGGGCCAGAAGATTAGACAGTGTGTGTGTGTGTGTGTGTGTGTGTGTGCAGGTGCACAATGGACTCATGTGGGCTGCCTCTCATGCCCCCTAATTTTATTATGTATTTATTTGAATCCCACCTATAGCTCAAGACAGCAAACTTANGACTCATGTGGGCTGCCTCTCATGCCCCCTAATTTTATTATGTATTTATTTGAATCCCACCTATAGCTCAAGACAGCAAACTTATCCAACACATTTTCCTCCCCCTGTTTTCCTTCACAACAACAACAACCCTGTGAGGTTGGTTGGGCTGAGAGAGAGGGACCGGCTCAAAGTCACCCAGTTGGATTTCAGGCCTAAGGCAGGACTAAAACTCTCCATCTCCTGGTGATTGGCCCATAGTCACACAGTTGGCTTTCATGCCAAAGGTGAAACTAGAACTCATCATCTCCTGGTGATTGGCTCAAAGTCACCCAGCCAGCTTTCATGCTTAAAGCAGACTAGAACTAACCTTCTCCTGGTTTCTAGTCTGATGTGTTAACCATTAGATCAAACTGACTATCAATTGCTTCCTTTATTTTTATTCCCTGGAAGCCATGCATGTGCACGGGGGAGTTGCCCCCCCTTACGGATGCCTTATGTGCCATTCTGCATCATTTGCAATTGGAGGTGGAGTGGAGCAAGACACTTCAATGAAAGGTTGCATCATTTGTAATTTACATCATAGGAAATGTAGCGAGGGTTGGTTTTCCTCCTTTTTTGAAAACTTAAGCAAAAATGTGAGCAGTAGAAATACAGGAACAGCTACGCAGATAGATAGGTAGATAGGTACGTAGATAGATAGATAGATAGATAGATAGATAGATAGATAGATAGATAGATAGATATAGATGAATAGATAGATAGATGAGAGAATATATATATATATATAATATATATATTATATAATATATATATATATATATATAATATATATTTAATATATATATATATACTATATATATATATATATATGTTTCTGAGGTTTGTTCGCGAGTATTTGTATGTTGGATCTCTGGTTATTCGGGTTTTTCTTCCCGCGTAGAATTGGAAGTATCTAGGCAACGTTTCGATGAAGTCTCATTCATCATCTTCAGGCTTGTTTCTTCAGCTCTGTGCTTCTCAGAGTAATGTGAGCTTGCAGCTGCTTCTTCCTTTTAACTGCTAGTGGGGTGTGAACTTGATGTGGGTGGGGGTTTGAACTGACCTCTTCCTGGTCCAACACCTCAAAGCCACAGGACATGAAATTGACTTTAAAAATACCAGAACCATCGCAACAAACCCGAAACATTCCAACAAACAGAAATAATCAGCAGAAGAAGCCATAGAGATAGAAAAACGTCCACACAGCATGAATAAACGAATGATGATACCTCCCGCCTACCAACCATTTGGAAACCTGCCCTCATAAATTAAACGAGTACCTAACATGAAGAATGACACCAGACCCACACCCACAAGTGCCACACAAGATGCTACCACACAACTTCCACGCAGAAAAACAGACTCACAACCCACAACAGAAGAGGAGACACGACCACGAACAGAAAGGCCACTACTGCAGCTGCACCACTACCCACTTCAAAACCCCTCGGACCCATACAAGAAGCAAACTGACACCCACCATGAAATGTGGCACGACCACGAACACGAAGCCAACAACAAGATCACAGCTCACCAGCTCAAATCCCCCAGCAACTAAGACTAACTGAGACACAGCCAGGCCCCCACCTAAGCAGAACACACCCCCAGCCCAATCAGAACACAGCCAACCCCCCTACCAATCAGAAAACACAGCCAAACCCCCACCCATCAAGTCACACCCCCACTAGCAGTTAAAAGGAAGAAGCAGCTGCAAGCTCACATTACTCTGAGAAGCACAGAGCTGAAGAAACAAGCCTGAAGATGATGAACTGAGACTTCATCGAACGTTGCCTAGATAACTTCCAATTCTACGCGGGAGAAAAACCAATAACCAGAGATCCATATATATATATATATATATATATATATATATATATATATATATATATAATAGTATATTAGAGAGATTAGAGAAATAGATAGATAGATAGAATTAGAAATGATATATAGAGAGAAGAGATTAGAGAGATATGATAGATGATAGATAGAAATAGATAGATAGATAGATAGATAGATAGATAGATAGATAGATAGAAGATAGAAGATAGAGATAGATAGATAGATAGACAGACAGACAGACATAGATATGGCTCGCTTCGGCAGCAACATATACTAAAATGGAATGATACAGAGAAGATTTAACATGGTCCCTGCGTAAGGATGACAACGCAAATTCGTGACAGCGTTCCATATTTTTTTAACCTCTTTAACACATTATTTGGCTCAGTATTTGTAAACAGCAATGGATCATGCCCAGTATTTCCTAATTGAACCACAGACAACTACAGTGATCTACTACAATCGATTTTACAGAAGACATTGTTGAAAAAGCACTGCACAATCTAAAACTATCTCAATCTATTGGACTGGACGGAATATGTTATGCTACTTCTTTAAAAGCTACCCACTGTCATAGCCGAACTCTGAGCATAATCTTTGAAAAAATCTTTCAGGACCAGCCTCCTTGCCTAACCTATGGTCACAGCCAGGTCATCCCCATCTTCAAAAAGGGAGATCCAGCCAAGTTGAAAATTACAGACCAATCTCCTTATGCTGCGTCTCCTGTAAAGTCATGGACTCAATTATTAACCAAACCATCCTCCTCCACTTAGAGACAAACAAATCTACTCTCCAATAAACAATTTGGTTTTCAGAAAAAAAATATCCTGCAATCTGCAACTCTTACACTGCAAAAACATTTGCACTACACAACTCGATCAGGGCAACAGCAATAGACGCAATCTACATAGACTTCTGTAAAGCAGCCTTGGATTCCGTGGGACACGACAAACTCCTCCTAAAACTAAAATCTTATGGTGTTCTGGACACTGATACCTGAATGGAAGCATTCCTGTCAAACAGACAACAAATGGTCAAAATTGGAGCATCCTATCAAATTCTGTCCCTGTCAAATCGTGGTGTCCCCAAAGCAGCGTTCTAAGGACCAACTCTCTTTCATACTCTACATCAATGACCTCTGTGATCATATCAAGAGCAACTGTGTTCTCTCGCTGATGATGTAAGGCTATTCAACACACCACAGAACAATACTGCTCCCTTCAAAAAGACCTCGATATGTATGAGAATGGCCAAACAAATGGCAACTTTAAATCTCAACAAATAAATGCTCTGTCTTACATACTGGCAAAAAAAATCAGAAAATAAAATACAGGCTGAATAGTCAAGACCTTGTTGATGATTCAAACTCTGTCAAGGATCTTGGAGTTTCTCATCTCTAATGATCGAAGTGCTGGAGCCCAGTGTAACTACAAGAGCAAAAAGGCATTAAGAGTTGTTAACCTAATCCTACGTAGCTTTTTCTGTAAAATCACACTACTAACTGGAGCATACAAAACATTTGCTAGACCAATACTCGAATATAGCTCATCAGTCTGGAACCCACATTAGGTATCTGATATTAACACAGTTGAGAAAGTCCAGAAATATTTCACAAGAAGATTCTCCACTCCTCTACTCGTTGCAGAATACCTATCCCCAGACTTGAAATTCTGACTAGAAAAAAATCTAGAACTACGTCACCTTCGGTCTGATCTAAGTTATAGTATATTAAATCCATACATTGCAATGTCCTACATGTAATACTTCAACTTCAACCATAACAATACAAGAGCAAACAATAGATACAAACTCAAGGTAAACTGCACCAAACTTGATTGCAGGAAATACGACTTCAGCAACTGAGTGGTCAATGTCTGGAATCTCTACCTGACTCTTGTGGTTTCTTCCCCAAACCCCAAAAACTTATAACCTTAGACTGTCTCCTATTGACCTCTCCCCTTCTTCTGAGAGGTCTGTAGGGGGCATGCATAGGCGCACCAAGTGATCTCTACCGTCCCTGTCCTTATGGTTTCTTTAATTTTTCTGTATATGTACCCATTTCATGTATTCATAACTATGCATATACTTATACCTATTATTTTGTAAGCGATTGACAAACCAAATAAAATAAATAAAATAAAATAAACATACTGTAGATACATGGGTTAGAGAGAGAGAGAGATGATAGAGAGATAGAAATGATAGCTAGATGACTGATAGTTGGATTATAGAGAGATGGATGGATAGATAGATGATACACAAGCAGACAGACATCCAAACAATTTTCAGAACTCTGGAAACAGTGCAGAGAACAACAAAAATGATTAGGTGACTTGAGCCTAAAACATACGAAGAACAGTTGCAGGAATTGGGAAAATCTAGACTATTGAAAAGAAGGATCAGGAGTGACATGGTAGCAGTCTTCCATGTCAACATATTCTCCAAAGCCCCTGAAGGCAGGACAAGAAGCAATATATGGAAACTAATCCAGGAGAGAAGCAGCTTAGAACTAAGGAGAAATTTCCTAACAATTAGAACAATTAACCAGTAGAACAGCTTGCCACTGGAGGTTTTTAAGAAGAGACTAGACAGCCATTTGTTTGAAATGATAGAGAGTCTCCTGTTTGAGCAGGGGTTGGACTAAAAGACCTCAAAAGGTCCCTTCCAACTCTGTTATTCTGTTAAAGCAAGAAATAGCAGCAAATAACTTTTGCAGCTGTCTCAGCAAATACCAGCAATTGTATAGTAGACCATACAATTATAAGCTTACCCCCAAATCTGCAAAACACCATTTCTGGGTGGCTCCCTGAAAGCCTCAGATTAAGCCAAAATCTTTTTGTGGTGAAGCCACTCAAATCATTTCAGTTTTCACCAGGCTGGTCTCTTAAAGGAACATGTGTGGGGTACGGAATTAACTTCCAGAAGCCTGGTAGAAAAGTGAGTGTGCTAGAAGCAGAGTGTCCAGCCCTGTGGGTGGACAAACACGTTGCGTGTATGGGTGAGCAATTCGGATGAATTCCTTTTGATGTGCAAAAGTATTTCTTGCATGCAAAGATATAGCGGAGGCATTCAGGAAAGCATGAGGAGAGGAGGAGGAGGAAGAGGAAATGAGTGAAGGAAGGGGAGGGAAGGAGGAAGGGGAGGAAGGAGAAGAAGATATGATAGGAAGGGGGAGGGGAGGAGGAGGAAGAGGAAAGCAGAGGAAGGAAGGTGGGAAAGGAGAGGAAAGGAGGAGAGAAGAAGGAAAGAAATAGGTGGATGAGAGGAAGGAAGGAAAGTGAGAGGGAAGAAGGAAGGAGGAAGAAAGGATGAGAGGAGGGAGAGGGGAGGAGGAGGAAAGTGGAGGGAGGAAGGAAGTGAAGAGGAGAGGAGGAGAGAAGAAGGAAAGAGATGGGTGGATGAGAGGAAGGAAGGAAAGTGAGAGGGAAGGAGGAAGGGAGGGAAGAAGGGAGGAAGGAGGGAGAAGGGATGAGAGGAGGGAGAGGGGAGGAGGAGGAGGAGGAAAGTGGAGGGAGGAAGTGAAGAGGAGGGAGGAGAGGAGAAGGAAAGATGGGTGGGTGAGAGGAAGGAAGGAAAGTGAGAGGGGAGGAAGGAGGGAGGAGAGAGGGAGGAAGATAGAAGAGAAGAGGGGAGAGGGGAGGGAAAGAGGAAAATAAAGGGAGGAAGGAAGGTGAAAGAGGAGAGGAAAGGAGGAGACAAGAAGGAAAGAGATGGATGTGATAGGAAGAAAGAAAAGTGAGAAGGAGGAAGGAAGGAGATAGGAATGAGAAGAAGGGAGAGAGGGAAGAGAAAGGAAGGAAGGGGCAGGAAGGAGGGAGAAGGAGAAAGGAAAATGGAAATGAGAGGAAGGGAGGAGAGGGGAGGAAAGAAAGAAGAGAAGAGAAGAACTAGGAAGCAAACAGAATGAGACAGGAATTCTTATCGAACCAAATTCCTTTGCAGGCTGAGCAGCTTCCTGCTCTGCCCCAATTTATCACCTTTCACAAGGTCTCTCCAGCCGCCAGATGTGCTGACCACTCCAAAACGTCCTTGCTGACAGATACTGACTTATCTGGACGTGAGCCAAGGCAGGGCTAGTGATAAAAGCAGCCCCATGTCTTCTAGGCCAGGGGTCTCCAACCTTGGCAACTTTAAGACTTGTGGACTTCAACTCCCATAGTTCCTCAGCCAGTGCCTCTCAGTCTTGACTTTGAATCCCAGAATTCCCTAGTCAGTGTCTCATTAACCTTCACAACTTTAAGATGAGTGGACTCCGACTCCCAGAATTCCCCCAATAAGTGTCTCTCTCAACTTTGACAACTTTCAGAAAGATGGAATTCAGCTCCCAGAATTCCCTCCTAGCCCATGTCTCTTAACCTTCATAACTTTAAGATGGGCTCCTACTCCCAGAATTCCTCAGTCAGTGTCTCTAAAACTTGACAACTTTAAGATGGACTTTGAACCCCAGAATTCTCTAGTCAGTGTCTTTCAACCTTGATAACTTTAAAATGGATGGACTTTGACTCCCAGAATTCCTCTGTCAATGTCTCTACAACGTGACAACTTTATGATGGAGTTCGAATCCCAGAATTCCCTAGTCAACGTCTCTCAACCTTTACAACTTTGAGTGGACTTAGACTCCAAGAATTTTCTAGTCCAGTGGTGACTAACCTTTTGGGGCTCCTGTGCCAAAAATTGTGTGCGCGCTTGTGCACATGTGCATGCCAGCACCCAGAAGGCAGTGTGTGTGCCACCCCATGCCTCTGCACACACAATCCCCCCCCCCCTCCCCTTACCTGCACTGANTGCCTCTGCACACACAATCCCCCCCCCCGTCCCCTTACCTGCACTGAGCCTCCCAGATGATTTTCAGCCCGTTTGAGGCCTTTGTTGGCCTCCCAGAGGCTTGAGGACGGCTTCTGCAGGCTTTGCAGGCCGAAAAATGGGCCCATTTTGTCATGTCTGTATTTCCAGAAATACAGGAAGTGATGAAACGGGCTTATTTTTTCAGCTTGCAAAGGCTTTCCTCAAACCTGTGAGAGGCCGAAAAAGGCCTCAAACGGGCCAAAAATCAGCTGTGAGGCGCACGTATGCGCAGTGAGATACGTTTGCCAGCGGTTCGCATGCCAGCACAAACGGCTTCGCTTGCCACCTGTGGCACACGTGCCATAGGTTCACCATTACGGCTCTAGTCAGTCTCTCTCAATCTTGATAACATTATATTGGAAGGATTTCAACTCCCAGAATTCCTCAGTCAGTGTCTCTCTCTCTCTCTCTCATCATTGACAACTTCAAGATGGGTGGACTTCAACTCCCAGAATTCCCTAGCCAGCATGGCTGGCTGAGGAATTCTGGGAGTTGAAGTCCACCGGTGTTAAAGTGGCTACGGTTGAGAAGCCCTGCTCAGAGTTTTGAACAAAGTCAGCTGCTGGGATTTATAACGTATTGCTTATACCTTAGTCTAATAAGCTATTGCTAAACCATAGCTTAGCATGGGTGCACGTCACTTTCATAAAGAAGATAAAGAGTTTCACAAGAGCGAAAGCTTCTTAAGCCACCTTAATTTCAGTTCTGTGACCATTTCCTTGGCTGCTCTCTCCAATATCCCCATAAGTGGTGATTATAATGCAAAACACCTGGAAACACACCTTACTGTGGAAGAGAGCATTGTGCTATAGTGGTATGTGTATTTTGCTTGCACAACCCAAACAGTCTTCAACTTAGGTTTGTTTAGTGACTGTTCAAAGTTACAACGGCCCTGAGAAAAGGGACTAGATAATCAGATAATCAGAGTTGGTTTATCGGATAACAGATAATCAGAGTTGGAAGGGATCTTGTAGGTCATCTAGTCCAACCCGCCACCACCACCACCGCCCAAGCAGAAGACCCTATACCATTTCTCACATATGGCAGTCTGGTCTCTTCTGGAAAGCCTCCGGGGATGAAGCTCCCACAATAGGCAACTTCTGTTGCCTACTATACATTTCAGGTAAAATTCCCAATAAAAATATCTCTTTGTTTATAAAATAAAAATATCTCTGGTTTCAAGTCTATGTGTTTTTTTCAGATTTGGGATTTCCCCAGGTGTGCCAGTTTACTATGCAAATAAAAGGAACCTTTGAGAAGATGCCTGTCTTGGAGTTATTGTTTGGAGTGGAGAGTTGCTGGAATGCTGACAACATGATCGTCATTTGCAACCTTCCCAGCCTGTGTGATTCACTTAACAACTGCAAAAAAGGTGGTACAATAATTCACCGCTGACAACAGTTCATTGAGTGACCATTTGAAGTTACCACAGCACTGAAAAAAGGACCATTTCTCACAATTACAACCGTCATGCTCATGTGATCAAAATTAAGATGCTTGGGAACCGACTCACATTTATGACGGTGACAGTGTCCCGGGGGGGGGGTGTCAATTGATCGCCTTTTGTGACNCCCGGGGGGGGGGGTGTCAATTGATCGCCTTTTGTGACCGTCCAGTTAGTAAAGTCAGCGGGAAAGCCAGATTCGCTTCACTTAACAATGGCAGCGATTCAATGAACAACAGTGGCATGGCAGGTCGTAAAACGGGAGAAAATTCTTTTCACAAACTTTGGGCTCAGTGGTGGCCGTAAGTCAAGGACAGCTTAAAAAACAGGCATGACTCACTTAAGCATTGTCTTGCTTAGCAATGCAACTTCTGCACTCACTTGTTTGCGTGGGAATTCTGGGAGTTGAAGTCCAGCAGTTGTAAAGTTGTCTAAGCTGGGCACCCCTGTTATAAACAATGATTTGGGGTTTTTTGGAGGTGATTTTTGCCTGCTCTGCAATCTCCCAGGACTTTTCTGGGATATTATGCCATGTTTCACCTTTTCTCTTCTTTTATTTCTCTAATTTCCACCATCGGCAAATACTTAGAGGACAGGAAAACTTGAACAGCTGGTTTTGAGAGATTATTTAGGGGTCATCAATGCAGAAACGCTCTTCTATTGTACACGGATTAAGATATAGTGATCAACATTTGAATTATCTGTGAGGTGTTTTTTTTTTCCTGTCCTGAGTTTTATTTCCTTTATTTTGTAAGTTTGATTTTATTTTTAACAACAAATATAAACAAATACAAAAACACAAAATAAAACCTTCTTTCCATTATACAGTGTGTCGGTTGGTACATACCTTTTGTGCATAATATCAACAGTCATTCTCTCTTAATTTTCGGCTACATTTCATAATATGTAAAGCTACTGTCCTCTTGATATCATATTATTATCAAATCATTATCAGACTATGATTACAAACTCACATCATTCCTTTTCGAGCAAGTCTCAACTTTTACAAACCCTGGTTTATATTTCCTAATAAATCTCAGCCCGGTTGGAAGTTTAAATGCTGGACCGCTTGCAAAGAGCGATCTGGAAAATTTAGCCCATGGCTGCAAAGCGGAATAATTCAATCAGAGAACAATTCATATGCTCAAGACTTGGAAGTCCAGCTTCTCTGCAGGAGAAATGAATGAATTAACTACCCTGTTTCCCTGAAAATACGACCTGGCTTGAAAGTAAGCCCTAGCTTGATATTTTTACACATGCGCCCAATATAAGCCCTACCCCCCAAACTAAGCCCTAATTAAAATCCCGACCACTCCAGAGTAGACAGGTAAAAATTAAGCTAGAGCGGGGATGGTGGGTGGAACCACTCTACTACTTACCTTTGGACAGGTGTAGCCAGGCCTTGCATACCCCGACACCTGCCTTGCTGGCTTATTTCTTCTGCCGCCAGCAAGGCTGGCAAGGCTTTCCTGAAGGCCTCTGGAGCTGATAACAAAGCTGTGGATCGATCCTATTGGCTGCAGAGGCCTTCAGGAAAGCTTTGTCGGCCGTAAAAGAAGAAGTTTCTGAAGGCCTCTGACTGCGAAAAGGAGGTTGGGGGCAATGCACACAAGTGAGGTTAATCAGTGGGTGACATCCCCCGAAAATCAGACCTAGTGCCCTTTTTTGGTGGCAAAAAATATAAGACAGGGTCTTATTTTCGGGAAGTCACAGCAAATAGGATTAACCCACTAGCAACAGAGCTCATCACACGGCACAGTCTCCTAAGGACATTGCATCAGCCCAAACTTCAACCAAACCTCAGCTCAGCCAAACTCCTAGCATTTGTACATGGCCCCATGGGAGTCTGACAACTGCCAATAGAATACATGTTCTTGCACAGGAACAGGAAGCTCAAGTTCAAAGCCTAACAGAAGACATAAAATCCCTTCACTCTCAACCCCATGTGTTCAGCTTCACCAGAGACCCATGGGCTTGGTGGTTCCGCTTCATCATTAAACTCTCTTTCCAACTAGCCTCCATGTTTCCGATGCCTTTCTCCCAGCTTGGAACTGAAGGGGACTATTTCTTCCAACATTACTATCTTACTACTGAGCAGGGGGCTGGACTAGAAGACCTCCGAGGTTCCCTCCAGCTCTATTCTATTCTAAATTCCTCGACTTACAACACTTCATTTGTAAGTTACAATGGCTGTGGAGAAAGCGACATTTCTGCTTGGTTTTACCCTGACAACCAGAGTCAAGGGATCAAAATCCAGATGCTTGGCGATTGATTCGTATTTATGATGGTCATAGAATCCCGGGGTCATGGGATCCACTTTTGCAACCATGCTACAAGCAAAACCCACGGGGGGTAGCCAGATTCACTTAACAACCATACGGCTACCTTTAACAATGGTAGTGATTCACTTAACAGCTATATCACTTAGCAACATAAATTTTGCACTCTGTTGTGGTCGTGACTCAAGGACTGCCTGTATTTTCCCCAATCTTTTGTCAGAACGGTACACAGATAGTTTTCCACTTACAAACCACAATGGAGCCTAAAATGTCTAGGCTAAGCGAGAAAGTTGTTACGTGAGTTTTGTCCCATTTTATGGTCTTTCTTGCCCCATTGTTAAGTGAATCACTGCATTCGTTCAGTTAGTAGCTGACTTCACCTTAACTTTGCTTGCCCGAAGGTTGCGTTCAAAGTTATAAAGGCATGAAAAAGTGACTAAGACCTGTTTTCGCCCTTAATGGCCATTGCAACATGCCTTGTGGTCACATGATCCAAAGTCAGACACTTGGAAACTGGCATGTACTTATGACAGTTGCAACTGTCATGAGGTCATGTGATCCATTTTCTTTTTGCAAATGTTTTTTTTTTCAAAGTCAATTTTTATTAGTCATATTTCAAATTAAAACACATTTACACTCATTATAGCATTCAGGTTACGGTATTCACTTATATTGACATAATTGTTACTATTCTGTTATATAGTTTTTTTTCTACTTTTAACTAATAACAATATTTACAAATATATGTACAATACTTTCCCATTTTACTATATCTCCTATTTTACTATATCTCCTATATATACCCAAGAAGATAGGCTCAAGATCCAGATGGATCTTGACAGATTAGAAGCCTGGGCCTTATCTAACAAAATAATGAAATTCAATGTAGAGAAAAGTAAAGTCCTACACTTAGGCAAGAAAAACCAAAAAGACACAAATAGACTGGATAAAACCAGGCTAAATAGCAGGAACTGTGAGAGGGATCTTGGAGTCTCAGTGGACAACCAGCTAAGTATGAGCAGCAGCAGTCAAAAAAGCCAATGCAAACCTAAATTGCTTTAACAGAGGGAGACAATCGAGATCAAGTGAGGTACTAATACCACTCTATAAAGCCTTAGTAAGACCACACCTAGAGTACTGCATCCAGTTTTGGTCACCATAGTATAAAAAAAGAGGTTGAGACTCTAGAAAAAGTACAGAGAAGACCAACCAGGATGATGAGGGGACTGGAGGCTAAAACATATGAAGAGGTTATAGGAACTGGGCCTGGCTAGTCTAGGGAAGAGAAGGACCAGGGGAGACAGGAGAACATCTTCCAATATTTGAGGGGCTGCCACAGAGAGGAGGAAGGGGGTCAAGCTATTCTCCAAAGCACCCAAAGGCCAGACAAGGAAGAATGAATGGAAACTGACCAAGGAGAGATTTAACCTGGAAATAAGGAGAAACTTTCTGACAGGGAGAACAATCAACCCATGGAATAGAAGTTGCCCTCGGAAGTTGGGGAGTTCTATCACTTGAGACTTTTAAGAAGAGATTGGACTGCCATTTGTCAGAAATGGTGTAGGGTCTCCCACTTGGGCAGGGGGGTGGACTAGATGACCTACAAGATCCCTTCCAACTCTGATAATCTGTGATCTGTTACCTGTTCATGAAACAACTTTACGTCTGTTCTCTAACCACTTGTACTATACATTCCAGATCTTATAGTATTCCTTTTCTTCTCTGTCTTTTAACTCCTTAGTTAACCTATTCATCTCTGCACACTCAAGAACCTTCCTTATATTACCATTAAGTCTAAGGGAGTGTCATCTTGTTTCCAGTTTTGAGCGAAGGCAATTTTGGCTGCTGTTATTATATCTATCATAATATATTGCATTTTTTGAAGATATTTGGTTTTAGTATGCCCAATAAAACTAGTTCTGGTTTCATCTCAATTTTTTGTTTAGTAATTTCTTCTAACCAATTCTTTACTTTTCGCAAGTATTTCCTAGCTTTAGGACAGGTTCACCACATGTGAAAGTAAGTTCCTTGCCTATGGTTACATCTCTAGCATTTCGCTGATCTGTTTGGGTGCAAACTTCTGATAATTAAAGTCAATGGGGGGGGGGGATCCAGATTCAACTGTTAAGAAGGTTGTAAAAGAGAATCCCCTGGCCGTCGTAAAAAGGGGGCACAGCAACCGTTGTAAATACACACACCCTACCTTCTGGGCTCAGTTTGTGGTCGTAAGTTGAGGACCACCTCCCTCCTGATGGCTGTTCTACTAAAAAGTTTCTTGAAAAAAATTAAGGTGGGGGGAGTGAAAGTGAGAAAAGAAAATATATAAAAATAAGGAAGCTCCAGTTTAATCAGTAGAGCAATTAAGCAGGGATTTTCCTGGGCTCCTATGAATACTTTAATTATTATTTACAGTGGCTTTGCAGTGAGCAGAAAAACACCTGGTTTGTTTTCATTTTTTTAATGTGCAAAAATACTAGGTGGTCCCTCAGCTGATCAGACTCACTTTTGCACCATCAGAAAAAGCCCCAGTAATTTTCTTAGTGATTAAAAGGGGAAAATTATTCCCAATTTCTTTTTGGGAGGGGGGGGCTTAAAGGTTCCCTTTTTTTCATCTGCATACGACTACCCTTGCCAGATAGGGCTGTTGTTTTTTTTCCACACCATTGTTGCGGTCTGTCCTTCCTCTTTCACTTCTCTTAAATTGGGTTTTAATTGTTAGCAGCTTTCAGTTCCTGCTTGCTGGATAAAGGCACCTGCGAGAGATTTAAAGGCCTGGTCCTGCTGAGGAAGCCTAGGAAGCTTTGTTGTGTGTCTCAAGCTTGGCAACTTTAAGATGGGTGGACTGCAACTCCCAGAATTCCCCAGAGTTGAAGTCCATCCCTCTTAAAGCAAGCTGGCTGGGGGATTCTGGGAGTTGAAGTCCTTCCATCTTAAAGCAGGCTGGCTGGGGGATTGTGGAAGTCCACCGNTTGAAGTCCTTCCATCTTAAAGCAGGCTGGCTGGGAGATTGTGGAAGTCCACCGCTCTTAAACCATGCTGGCTGGGGAATTCTGGGAGTTGAAGTTGAGTTTTCTCAGAGTTTCCAGTCTGGAGTTTCTACTGGAAGATTGGAAGCAAGTTGTCAAGGGTCCTAGCCATTTCCTAGACCCATCATTCCGATGTGTTGTGCTTCCATGCTCTCTGCAATGGACCGATGTGAATTCTAGCCCAAAAATCTAGAAGACAAGGATGCAGGGTACATATTAAGCACTCCAAACACTCATATGTCTGGAATGGTATATAAGGTCTCCTGTTTGAGCAGGGGGTTGGACTAGAAGACCTCCAAGGTCCCTTCCAACTCTGTTAATCTGCATCTACTGTTTTCAGTGCAGTTGTAACTTCCAATGGTCACTAAATGAACTGTTACAAGTAGAGGACTTTCCATAACTATACACATGCTGACAAAAGGCAACCTGTTTCATGCTGTGTTCCCACCACCTATTTATCCTAAGGAATTAATTTTGGGCGTTCCTCATAAGAAACATATCATTCAGTCTGAGTTTATTTGCACTACATAGCTGAATCAGGAAATTAATGATAATGATAAAGATAATAATAATAATAATAATAATAATAATAATAATAATAATAATAATAATAATAATAATAATACTCTAGCCAAAAGCCAATGGAGCCTGTGATACAAAGGCAGGAATTAAGTTTATGATTGACTTGGTTCTACGTGCTGCCTGAGCCCAAACAGAGGTGTGCAATACTCCGAGATAACTTTGTCCGTTTTTAATCCCAATATTGCACACTTCTCCGGTCGGCACGTAGATGCCTATTTTCTGGTAAACAGAAGGCGCCAGAGCTGTTCGNGCACACTTCTCCGGTCGGCACGTAGGTGCCTATTTTCTGGTAAACAGAAGGCGCCAGAGCTGTTCGTGACCCTCCGTGTTTCTGAGTAAATTTTCAATGAGAGGGCTGGGCCCAAATATTTGATTGCTTCGTACAAACAAAGATTGGAAAAACAGGCCCTGGTGTGTAACCTTGGGGCGCCCAAATTGCTAGACCTTCACGTCTGCCTTGCCAACAGCTTGTTTTGATGTCTGGGGGATGTTTTTCCGCTCCCTCCCCAAATTGCTTCTCCTTGACCCTGTGAAATTTCTGCCAAAATGATGGGAATGATGTTCTGGTCCCCTGATAACTGGGCCTTCAGGAGTTTGGGGGGGTTAGAACAGCGGTGTTAAGATTTTGTGGAGCCCAGCCATCTTAAAGGATGCTGGCTGGGGGATTCTGGGTGTTGAAGCCCTCCCCTCTTCAAGCAGGCTGGCTGGGAGATTCTGGGAGTTGAAGTCCACCCCTCTTAAAGTGTGCTGATGGGGGGATTCTGGGAATTGAAGTCCACCCTGCTTAAAGAATGCTGGCTGGGGGATTCTGGGAGTTGAAGTCCACCCCGCTTAAAGCAGTCTGGCTGGGGGATTCTGGGAGTCGAGCTCCACCCCTCATAAAGCATGCTGGCTTGGTAACACAGTTAAAGGAATCAAACCATGTTTTAAAACCATAAAGTAACATTCAATAGGCAAAGAAACATTGCTTTATTTTGTTTTGAAATCATATTGCACTTTTACTTCCTGTGGTTGGATAAAACACAGGGAAAACATACGAGATGATGATTTGAAAATAATTCGGTTAAGAACAACTTGTGACCATCTTCTGTGGAAATTCTTGCAAAAGAAAACTGAAGTAGTTTATAACTGTTTCCTTTTGTTGCAAACACAAATGTTATTTAAAAGTGTTTTGCAAGTTTGGCTATCCTAAAATGCATTGACTTCAACTCCCAGCACAGCTGAATGGGGAATTGTGGGAATGGAAGTCAACTCATCTTAAAATTGCATAAACTGTTGGACATTCCATTGGCTCCAACTGCCTGGGAATTTTGGGAAAGTTGGGATTAAATAGAAGGCAGCCATTTGAGACACAACGGGTCTTTTGCAATCAGGAATGTTTAATCATTGGATCTTTAATTAATTGCAGCTCATTCCTATGTTTGTGTGTCTCTCCCAGCTTGTAATTAACGAGTTACTTTGTGATGCACGTTTAGTGTTTGAAGTTGGTGAGGTATTTCATTTTTGCTTCTATTAAAAATCTTTTTCTGGATTAAGAAATTGGTTTATCTACATATTGAAGGACCTCCATCTCGCCTGGACTTATTTCCCGCCTTTTTGCTTTGCTCCGCCCCCTCTCCAACCATCAAAGGCCCTCTCCCACCCTCTTCCGCCTCCTTATTGGCCGACGGCAATGCCAATCGAGGCGAAGGTGTATTTTTTTCGTGAAGGGGCCTCTTGGGCCTGAGGTGATTTTTATTCCGCGTTTCCCGCCTCATTTGGTTCCTTCCCACCTCTGACAGGCTGGAGCCCCGTGACCCACGTGTGGCTATTTCTTATTCTGACGTTATATTGCTGAACACGAGAAATACATTTAATCTTTCCCAAGGGTCGCTAAAGGGCCCGCGACAAGGTGACGGATAAGTCGGGCCGGCTGCCAATTCTAGCAGTCCCGCCTCCCCTCATGTAACCTGCCGGGAGGGAGGGGAGATTGGGCGAAGAAAGGGATTGGGACAAGGGGCCGCGGAGGCTGCCGCCAATCAGCGATGGTCGGTTGGCGCGAGCGGCGAAAGGCGGTGTTCTGATTGGCTGGAGCCTCCGCTTATATAGATGCACACCGCGGGGCGGACCGCGTGCGGTGAAGAGAGACAGAAGGGAGTGGAGGTTTCGCCTCGCTTGCTGGTGAGGTTACGTCAGGGCGGGGCCTGCGGGAAGGGCGGGGCCTGCGGGTGTCACGGACCCCACTGAACGAACTGCCCTTTGCGGGGAAGAACCGGCCGGGGAAGGTGAAACACCGCGCGCGGGAGCAGAATTGAGGCGGGTGCGTGGGTGGGTATGCATGCATGCACGTAGGAATGTGATCATGAACGCCTGCATTGCATGGTCCCCTTTTGACTGCGGGACCCGCCTGGACGAGTGGGAAGCTTTGTCCGGGGGAGGGAGAGGAGGAAGGACAGCCGCTGCGGCCTGCGCCATGTGCTTTTGTCGAGGCCATTTTGGACGCCGGGAAGCGAGGAGAGGGTGTCTGCCCCAGTCCCTGCCCCAGGACTGGCCAGAAAGGGGACAGGCTTCACGTGGGTGGGTGGGTAGGAAGGCTCGCGCGGCGTGGAGCGTTTGGATGGCCGCCACGTGCTTCAGAGTAGGTTCAGCCCAGCCGCATGCTCACTTTGGAGAAAGAAGGAGGATGAGCCGGGGGCTCCCGGTTGCAGCTTCTCTCCTTGCAGGACGAGACATCCCCCCCTCCCCAATGGAATAAGCACCTAAAAATGTATTATAAGCGCCTAATTTATTTATATGCCATGCAAAACTGTCTCTGGGCGGCTTGCAGTAGCATGAGGCAAGAAGGTCCAACCTTGGCAACTTTTAAGACCTGGAGACTCCAACTCCCATAATTCTGGGAGTTGGAGTCCCCAAGTCTTAAAAAAGCTGTGTTGGCTGGGGAATTCTGGGAGTTGGAGTCCCCAGGTCTTAAAACGGGTCTTCAAACTTGACAGCTTTAAGACTTGTNGTGCTGGCTGGGGAATTCTGGGAGTTGGAGTCCCCAGGTCTTAAAACGGGTCTTCAAACTTGACAGCTTTAAGACTTGTGGACTTCAACTCCCAGAATTCCTGGGAGAAGGAATTCTGGGAGTTGAAGTCCACAAGTCTTAAACTTGCCCAGTTTGAAGACCCGTTTTAAGACCTGGGGACTCCAACTCCCAGAATTCCCCAGCCAGCACAGCTTTGAAGACCCTTCTCTTAAAAGCTGTGCTGGCTCAGGAATTCTGGGAGTTGGAGTCCCCAGTTCTTAAAAGTTGCCAAGGTATAATGGTATGGAGGTGTCCAAAATGGTGCATTTTGCACCTAATTTCCATCCACCCACCTCCTAGGAAAGCATCTTTTTAAAAATCTATGTTGGTTTGATTAAAGCAAGTATTGGATTCAGGCATGTGGGGGAACCTGCCTTTTCTTGTTTCTATACCAGTGGAGGGGATTTACTTCCTTCTTGAGCCACAGTTTCCTCCACTGGCTTGAGCTTTTTAAAGTTAAATTTTCCTCTCCTGCCATAATGGCTGGTAGCTTGCGAGTGACCTCTTTGTCCTCTGATGTCGCAGAAATTTGACTCCTGGACAGGAGGAGTTAAATATTGGAATTGCTTTTAATGTCTTAAAAGAGGAAGCTCTCAATGAGCAGAAGGCTGCAAATGAAGTGCAGCAGTGACTGATGGTTTTACTGAGTAAATTAACATTGTTGGGCTTCTAAGCCATGATACAGCAACTTTAAATGAGTTTGAGAGCCACTTTCATTGTCTCCCCCAGGCGAGGAACCAGGAAACTCTGCTAGTGAATTCTAATCCTGCCTGAGGCGTGAAAGCTGGCCAAGTGACTTTGGGCCAGTTCTTCTGTCTCAACCCAGCCAACCTTGCTGGGTTGTTTTGTTGGGGAAAAGGCATGTTGGAGAAGTTTTCAGCCTTGAGTTATTTATAAAAATTAAATGGGATAAAAATCTAAACCCCATTCAATTGAACTATATAAAAAAACAACAAAATTATCAAGTTTATTATAAAATGAACTAAATTATATCAGTTTAGAAAAAAAAACTAAATTTAAAACTAAAGCCATAAAGCTAACCTAAAGAAACTACATCTTTAGTATTCTATGCCCACCTTCTCGTTAATGTTAGAATGTTTTTAAAGATCAGTTTGCTTCTAATCAGAATGATTAGATTTATTCTTGGATTATAATATTTTAGGAACTGTTTTTTGCTATGCCTATGTGTATTTTCTTGTAGAGGAAAACAAAATTTAATGATGTTTAAAGCTATGAATGATACCCCCCCCCTTCCATGTTCTCTCCTTCATAAGGGACTTGCTTGAGAGGGTTTATATCCTAATAATTATGCTTATAAATATAGTAAACTGTAAATCGGAATTTCAGTTTTATTCTTTTCCTCATTTTTTCCATCATGTTGCTTGCCTTTTCCTACTACTGCCTCCTGAGTCAGTACTTGAATTGTCCACCATAACCTTAATTTTCCTTTCTTAATCATTGCTAAGGCTAATTCTATATATGGGAGAAGTAATTTTTCCTTATATGCATCCTTTATGGTACACCTGATAACACTTGAATGGAAAATAGAATTTAGTGTCAACCTAAATTTTGTGAGTTGCAGACATGGGGGCTGACTCTAATTTAACAAATAGATTTGTACATGAGACTTAATTTAAGTCTCCCCTTTAGGAAATTTATCTTTAAATATCACCAACTGGTAAAATTAAAATCTGTGGAGGAAGTAAGTTGCTTCAGAACTTATCGAGGAAGTAGCATAAATGCTATATATGTATGCACACACTCTCAACTGTTGGAAGTTAACCCACCCCTCCCAACACTACAAATATGTTCAAACATGCTATCAAGTATGCTTTCTTGGCTCTAATACAATAGTAAAGTTTTGTCTACAGAATGTTGTGCTTTTTATTTTAACAGTTTTATTAGTATGCCACAAATCCAGTCAAATATTTATTTGCATTTTTAAAAAACCTACCTTGCAACAAAGAACAATTTGGGCAGTTAATACAGTATAATACATTATCAAAGATAATTTCTCAGCAATCCATGGACACTTTTGTCTTATTTGAACATAAATGCTAATTAGAGTTCCTTACTTTAGCTAATCTTGAAGGGAAGTAGAAAGACCTGGTTTGCTGCTTCCTCAGCAGTAGTTTACATTTGTACTTGTTCAGATAACTAGGCAAGAGTTAAAAAGTATGAAGCTTTTTAATATCTTCTAGAAAATAAAGGTAAATCTGAAAGGGTTGTTACAAAAGAGACTATGTTTCATTTGTATTTGTTCAATTTTTAATCTATGAAGTATTACGTTGCCTCAAATTTGCAGTGGCCTATTTCTTCATATCTTCTCCTGAAAAGGTGGGGTCTGATTTGCTTCATATCTCACACATAGAAGTCCAAATTAGCCAGAAAACATCCAGTTTTCCTTGAAACGGTTAATCTGTTCTAGCCAGAACATGTGCAGGCACTGAGCTTGCCAAGAATTAAGATTTCTTATCATTGCCTGCAACTTGAGACTGGCTTCTCACTTAACTGTAAAAATGCTCTCATTACATTGATTCTAAATATGCACATGTTTAAATACCTTTTTGGAGGTTTTTTTGAAAGAGCATGGAAGTGAGCCCAAAGCTGGTTTCTTAAGTGAAATAATTAAGTCGATTTGGCCCCATTTTATGACCTTTCCTGCCACCATTAAGTGAAACACTACAAATGTTAAGTTAGTAACGGGTTAAGTGAATCCTGCTTCCCCATTGCTTGTCAGAAGGTCGCAAAAGGGAGCCACATGACCCCGGGACATTTGCAACTGTCATAAATACAAGTCAGTTTCCAAGTGTACGGTGACCGCAAGGATGCTACAACAGTCATATGTGTGGAAAATGATGCTAGGTTCCTTTTATCAGTGCCACTGTAATTTTGAACAGTCACCAAATGAACTTGTAAGTCAGCCACTGTATGTAGTTGTAGCTTCCTTTTCAGGGGTTGCCTTTTCAGGTACCAAAATCCAAGAAAGTGTACAAGTTTGGATTAAAAAAAACAGGGTTTTGAAATCGGAGCATTGGGAATTTTAAGTCAGGACAATTTGGTGCAGGACACAATCGACCTCATGAGCTGCTATAAAAGGCAGCACTTAATGTACCTTATGCAGAACAGGCTGAAAGTCAAACCCTTGTTTAAAATGTTAGGCAGAGCAGCTGGGAATAATACAGGGAGTCCTTGGGTTACGACCACATAGAGAAGGAGAGAAGTTACAATAAGACTGGTAGCCCTCAACTTGCGACTTCATCTGAAGCCAACATTTCTGTGTCCAAATGCGACCTCGGTTAAGTGAATTTTGCCCCCTTTTATGACACTTCTTGCCACTGTTGTGAAGTGAATCCCTGCAGCTATGTTGGTATGTTCACTGAATCCAGCTTCCTTCATTGACTTTGCTGGTCAGAAGGTCACAAAAGGGGATCATGTGACCTTGGGGCACTGAGACCATTATAACTATGAGTTGGTTACCAAGCATCCAAATTTTGATCATATGACCATGTTGCACTGGTCATAAGTGTGGAAAATGGTCATAAGTCCTTTTTTTCAGTTGTAACTTTGGTCACTAAATGACTACCTGTAGTAAGCCAGTCCCCCCTCCCAAAAAAGAAAGTAGGGGTGGGAAAACCAGGGAGTCCCACCAACCCCTCAAACAATGGCTGCTTCAGATCCCTGACACACACACACACACACACCCAATAAAATGTAGAGGACTATATTCAGAGCAGCATCTGATGAAACCAATTTTTCAAAAATAAACCAAGTTAAATCAAGGAAGACAGCACTTTGGTAACCTCCATACCAAGGCAAGATGGACTTACTTTAGTATTTTAATCCAGGTAGTCCTTGACTTAATAGTGGCCAAAGCTACAGCAGCACAGACAGAAGTGGCTTATGGACATTTTTCACACCATTTGTAGCATCCTTGTGGTTTACATGATCCGAATTTAGACACTTGGCAACTGGCTCATATTTACAACGATTGCTAGTGTCCTGGGATGATGCAATCCCCTTTTGCGACTTTCTGGGGAGTGGGGAAGCCAGATTCACCGCACTAACCCATCACTAACTTGAGCAATTGCAATGTTGGGTGAAACACTGCAATTCTCAACAAACAGCTCTTGGCAAGAAAAGCCATAAAATGGGGTAGAACTCACTTAAAATTGCTTTGCTTAGCAACAGAATTCCTGGGCTCAATTGTGGTCATAGGTCAAGGACTATCTGCAAATCGCTGTCTAATAAAAGTTAAGGAAAGGGGAAGCAAAGGAATATAATCACAGTGTTTTGTCTAAGACACACCGTGAAATTATATAATTGCAATTTAAAAGCAATTTGTTCTCTTCTGAGTATCTTAATAGCTCATGTTGGCAAAAACCTGAGATGAGAAACGGACGTGTATGTGTGTTTGTTCTCCACTGCTCTGTTTCTAGTGCTAATCCTGCTTTTATCAAGATCTTGATAATCCCCAGAATTTGTCCCAAATCTACATTTATGTTGATTTTGTTATATTTCCCATTTAGCACAGTTTGTGGGTAATAAGACTGAGTCTGTTTGAACATCAGCTCCACAGCTTTCCAAGCTTGCATATGGGTTTACAATGGGGAATGCAAACAGAAAAAACTATTTTCTTAATGTAGATTTTGCTGAAGGTTACCCTGGCTACAGGAGGGAGTTGAAGCCTCATGCCTGGGCTGCCCATGTTTGCATTGCTGTTATGAAATTGTTCACATCCTTAAAGTTTGGATTAATTTCCTGGGTTTTGGGTCCTATATTCTATATCTCAAGTTGAGAGGATGGTTACTGGCTGCGGAAGTGTTCTGCTTTCTGGCAGTTGCCAGGTTATTGTTAGCATAATGTCAGTCAGCCTTTACTACTACACTGGACATGATCTAATGCCTGGAAACCTCATTATTCATTGATAATTACAGTAACTGAAACAGCAGAAGGGCGTGGTTGCTGAATCTCTGGGAAATAGATGCCAGGTTCTAATATCATTTAACAATATAATACAGTTGGCACGGACCTTGGAGGTCTTTAAGTCCAAGCCCCCCTGCTCAAGCAAGAAACCCTGCACCATTTCAGACAAATGGTTGTCCAGTCCAGTCCCTTCTTAAAAAAGCCTCTAGTGTTGCAGCACCCACAGTTTCTAGAGGCAAGTCCTTCCTCTGATTAACGGTTCTGACTGTCAGGAAATTTCTCCCTTCGTTCCAGGTTGCTTCTCTCCTTGATTAGTTTCCATCTATTGCTTCTTGTCCTGCCTTCAGTGCTTTGGAAAATAGGTTGACCCCCTCTTTTTTGGGGCAGCCCCTGAGATACTGGAAGACTGCTGTCGTGTCAACCCTAGTCCTTCTTTTCATTAGACATACCCAATTCCTGCAAACGTTCTTTATATGTTTTAGCCTTCATGTAATCTAACGTACAAGATTAAACATGTACAACACAGGGTGGTTCACAATGATCAAATAAAATTTCATTATTAAAACAAATCAATACTTTCTAGAGGCCTGGTAGCTGTTCCTTTGTAAATTTTCATGCCAATGAAGCATTGCTAAGTTACTATGTTTTCTGGCTTCTAGGTTCCAGTTAAGTAGCTGAAGAAATCTGGAATTATGGATCACGCCAGGAAAGCAATATTTAATATGGTAAGGATGTTTATGTACATAAGAATGAATATGACAGAATAAGATTGTCATTACGCACTTTCCCCCCATCCGTCATCTGTTTTCAACCCATTGCTGTTTACAGATAGTCCTTGGTTAGCTGCCCCTTGTTCAGCGACCGTTATGACTGGTCCTCAAAGTTCTGACTGTCTCAGTGCTTCTGTGATCATATGATCACAATCTGGGATCTTGGCAACCAGCTGGCACTTATGCTTGATGCATACATGACCATGTGTGATTTGCATCCTTCCTTGATATCCCACAAGCAAAGCCAGTGGGGGAAGGTAGCAAGTCGCTTGGGGAAGCCCACCCCAATGCCTCCTTCTCTAGCCTCTGCATTCACAGCCACTTGCACCCCCTCTCCAAACATTGCTGTGCCCATACCATACCTTACCTGCCTAGCCACCCATGCACCCTCACTCATCTGGCATGAGCTCTCTCCACACCCAGCTGTACTCATGCTGCCCCTCCTCACCCCTCTCTGCACCCCTTGAGCCCTCTCCCACCCAGTGCCTCAGATAGAAAGTCCCGACAGAGTGGTGAGAACAGTGGAGAAGATTATAGGAAGTTTGCTTCCTGTCATTCAGGATGCTGTTTATAAGTGTTACGTGCTTAGAACTCAAAGCATTGTTAGAGATCCCACAAACACCCCTTCACAGTCTGTTTCTGTTGCTCCCCTCTGGGAGGAGTTTTTAAGTATTTCTAGCAGGACTTCCAGATTTTGGGACTGCTTTGTTCCCTAAGCCCTCTGTCTGGCAAACTCGCAAGATTTGTTTCTCTCGCCATGTACATGTGTACATCTGAACTAGACTGTGTTCTTTCTCCATGTCCTATAATATATGTGGGTATATGCACAATTTTGTATTTTGTCATGTTTATGTAGTGTATATATTGGAGGTGGTGACCCTTTGAGAGCGGAATGCAATGAAATTTTAATGTATGCCGATTTGTGCACATTCAAAGTGACAATAAAATTATAAGTCAATAGCCACTTGCCTACCACCTGGGACTTTCAACTTTCTGTTGGCTTCCTCACTGACTTGGTTGTTGGAAGCTGGCTGGGAGTTACAAGGAGGTGTTCCCTTAATCATCCAAGATTCCTCGCTTAACAACAATGATACTACAACATACGATGTCACACATTTTGCCTTACATTAGCAAAGGAAATTCCACACCTAATTGCTGTTGTGACTCAAGGACAGCTTGCAATCAAGAAGCTCCTTCCATTGCAGGTGGCCCTACTTCACTTTACCAGTTGACATGTTAAGAAGGCCTGCTTAAAATTTCTGAATGTTTATTGGCTAACCAGCAAACCTGGTGTGCCTGATTTTTTACTCCTACAGGAAGCTAGCTGAGAGTATGTCAGATCACAGTGTAATTAACTAGCCCCTGAGAAGTGCTCCAGGCAGCAAGGAGAAGAATGAGGCAATCTCTAATTGAATGCTGGCTTCATTTCAGGGCTGTTGAAATGTGTGCAGAGAGAACTGTTTCAGCTCCCGTGACTACTAACACAATAAAGAGATAAAATAAAAGAGAGCCAGTTTGTTCTAGTGGCAAAGATGCCAAGCTAAAAACTAGGAAACATTGCGTTCGAGTCCCACCTTAGCCATGAAAGCTGGCTGGGTGACTTTGGGCCAATCACCAGGAGTTGGTGAGTTCTAGTCCTGCAAAAGCCAGCTTGGGTGACTTTGAGCTAATCACCAAGAAACTAAAGACAAAAACTGCCTAACGACATACAAACAAGTTACACAATTTAATATAAAATTTAAGATAAGAATATTGAGGGGGAAGAGATGATTATTTAGCAGTATCTTAAATGCTGAAAGTGGGAGCCAGGTGCATCTCTCTAGGGAGTGTATATACCAGTGTGTCAAATCTTTGACAACGTGCACGCAGTGAACATAAGTGTGAAAAATGGTCATAAGTCACTTTTTTCAATGCCATTATAACAGAGCAGTTGCTAAGTAAACTGTTGTAAGTCAAGGACTATATTTATGATCAGTGCAGTGTCTTGAGATCGCTTATTTGTAAACCTTCCCAGCTGACCAGCACGGTCAATGAGGGAAGCCAGATTTTATTAATAACCGCATGATTCACTTAGCAACTGCAGTGATTCACATAACTCTGGTTGTAAAATGGGGCCCAACTCCACTCTTGCTTAGCAGTGTAAATGTTGGATTCTGTTCTGGCGTAAGTTGAGGACCACCTGTACCTGGGTCAACCCACAAGCCTTCCTGCTCAGCTGGATTAAAATAAAAATAAGAGACTTTAGAATAACTTTATTGCCATTTTGAATGTACACTAATCAGCGCACATTAAAATGAAATTTTGTTGCATCCAGCTCTTAAAGGGTCACCACCTCCAATATACGCTATATAAAACATGACAAAATAAATACAGGAGTAAACACAAAAGTATGCATGTACTGCCTGCCATATATGACACAGAGAAACAACATGTTCATGGGAGAGAAACGAATCTTGCGAGTTTGCCAGATAGATGTCATAGGCAGCAAAGCTGGTCCAGAATCTTGTAGTCCTGCTAGAAATACTTCGAAACCTCCTCCCAGATGGGAGCAACGGCATCAGATCATGAAGTGGGTGGGTATGGGGTCTTTAACAATGCTTTGAGCTCTAAGCACATAGCGCTTGTAAGCAGAATCCTTAATAACGGGAAGCGAACTTCCTATAATCTTCTTGGCTGTCCTCACCACTCTCTGTAGGGACTTTCTATCTGAGGCACTGCTGCCACCAAACCAAACAGATGCAGTGTGTTAAAACGCTCTCCATAGTTCCTCTGTAAAAAGTGGCCAGGACAGAAGGAGAAAAGATGTTCTCTCCTTCTGAATGTACATTTCCCCCAAGAATAGGATATGATCTTCAGAACATATAAGATTTACCCACCACCATCAGAGTAGCAAAAGACGCAAAGTTCACTACATTGCACAGCCCCCTGGAGCATCTCAAACACAAAACCTCAGAAGCCTATAAAGGTCCGTCCATCCATTTTGTCAGCTGTTCCAGTTCTAAGCCCCGTAATGCTTGTGAGACGCATCCTGCATAGCAGGAAGCGAGATTGTGTCATTTTTGTACAAGAAAGGGCAACTTTCTTTTTCTTTTTTTCCCACTCTTGTGCGATCAAATCTCCTATCTCTAGTTCGGAGCGGAGTCCCTCTCCTATACTCGATTCAGTTTGGCCCGACAGCCAGACGGGGATAACAGCCGTGTGGAAATGAAACTCTCGGCCGAGGAAGAGGAGGCAGGGGAGAACGGCATGATCGACCATCTGCCCCCCAGGAAAGCCAAATCCAGAAGGCATCGGCACCTGTGCTGCGTGTGTGGCGGGGTGGCCCTCCTGTTCCTAATAGGTAAGTTGAGTAGAAGCACGATTGGCTGCTGAGAAACATTAATGGAGAGGGTCACGTGGTCGCCTCTCGCAACCTTCTGACGAGCAAAGTCAATGGGTGGAAGCCAGATTCACTTAACAAACAGCCGTGTCAACAACTGCAATGATTCACTTACCTGTGGCCAGAAACTTTGCAAAATTGGGCCATACTCACTTAAAGGCAGTCTCACTTAGCAGCAGAAATGTTGGGGGTCAGTTATGGCATACCATCAAGGGCTACCTGTACTGCCATGTCAACTTTTTAAAATAATCATGGAGTTCTCAATAGCGTTGTGTTGTACTTAGGTAGGTTATTGTTACAAAAATGGCATTTACATCCAAGAAGCTTCTTCCAACTTCAGAAGAAGCTTCTTGGATGAGAAGCGAAAGGGATTCCAAGACAAAAATTAAGCAAGTCCAATTGCCTTGGGATCTTTCCAACAATGCAGCTGTCTGCGAATTGTGCTGTCCTTTCCGATGTTACGCCTTCACCCGTTCAACCCTGATGTCTTCCATCTGCTCGCCTTTTGCAGGATTTTTGTTTGGCTACATAAGTTTCCGTGCCCGGATGCCACCAGTGCCAGAGTGTAGCAATGGCGCAACATCACTGAAAGTCTTCACTCCATCTGAATACTCTGAAGCCAACAATCCCGCGTCCGATCCAGTGCTCTATTGGGGAGACCTGAAGAAATTACTGGCTGATCGGCTAAGCAACACCAACTTCCAAGAGACAATCCAGTAAGGATTTCCTAATAGTCCCTTCTGATATAGAAGAAGGTGTTAGCATGTGGACAGCTGTGGGTCTGGCTACATTGGATGCAGAGTAACAGAGTTGGAAGGGACCTTGAAGGTCTTCTAGTCCAACCTTATACCTTTTCTGACAAATGTTTGTCCAATCTCTTCTTAAAAACATCCAGTGATGGGGCACCTACAACTTCTGAAGTTCAGTGATTAATTGTTCTCATTCTCAGGAAAATCCTCCTTAGTTCTAGGTTGCTTCTCTCCTTGATTAGTTTCCATCCATTGCTTCTTGTCCTGCCTTCTGGTGCTTTGGAGAATAATTTGACCCCCTCTTCTTTCAGGCAGCCCCTCAAATACTAGAAGACTGCTGTCATGTCATCTGTAGTCATCCTTTTCATTAAACTAGACAAACCTAATTCCTGCAATTGTTCTTCATATATTTTAGCTTTCAGTCCCCTAATCCTCTTCGTTGCTCTTTTCTGCACTATTTCTAGAATCTCAGTGTTTTTTTAATATCGTAGAGAGCAAAAATGGATGCAATAACCCCCAAGTGGGGTCTTATTAAGTCTTTAGTGATAGCAACAGCAATAGTACTTCAACTTCTATACTGCTTCACAGTGCTTTACAGCCCTCTCTGAGCAGTTTACAGAGCCAACCTCTTGCCCCCCAATAATCTGAGTCCTCATTTTATCTACCTTGGAAGGATGGAAGGCTGAGTCAACCTTGAGCTGGTCAGGATCGAACTGCTGGCAGCTGGCAGTTAGTAGAAGTCGCCTGCAGTACTGCATTGTAATCACGGCACCATCACTTTATAAAGTAGATTTAATAGTTTGCGTGAAGACAATGGTCTGATAGAACTTCTGAGTTTTGATGCCTTTGCTTCTCTTACAGGAAAGTGTCTTCCAAAAACCACGAAGCTGGCAGTGTACAGGACGAGGCCCTGGCCTATGACATCCACAAGCAGTTTGTGTCTTACAACTTGGACAAAGTCTGGGATGATGAGCATTATGTCCGTCTCCAAACCAGGTAGGAAGTTTGGCCCAAAATTTCCACAGGGGAGTGGGCCGGTGGGTGGAGGTGTCCTCTCTTCAACTGGCTCCACTCGCACTTGGGAAGGTTGCCGTTTGGGCTCCTGATCTAATGGTCAAGTCTCGTGAAAAAGATCACTTAGAAAAGAAAGCCAGTTTGATCTAGTGTTTAAGGTACCAGGCTAGAAAGCAAAGAATTGTGAGTTCTAGTCCCGTCTTAGGCAGGAAAGCCAGCTGGGTGACTCTGGGCCAATCACCAGGAGACTGAATTCTAGTCCTGCCTTAGCCTCAAAAGCCTGCTGGGTGACTGGGCCAATCACCAGGAGACAGGGAGTTCTCGTCCCACCTTAGGTACAAAAGACGGCTGGGTGGCTTTGAGCCAATCACCAGGAGACAGGGAGTTCTAGTCCTGCCTTAGGCGCAAAAGCCAATTGGGTGGCTTTGGGCCAATCGCAAGGAGACAGGAGTTCTAGTCCTGCCTTAGCCACAAAAGCTGGCTGGGTGACTTTGGGCCAATCACCAGGAGACAGGAATTTCTAGTTCCACTTTACCTGAGAAAACCAGCCAAATGACTTCAGGCTAGTTTCCCTCTCAACCCAGTTCTCCTCACAGGGTGGTTGTTGTGGACAAAATAGGAGGAGGAAGTTGTATTGGATATGTTCGCCTCCTGAGTTGTTTGTAAAAACAATAAGGACAGGATATAAACAAACAAGGCACATGCTTCCACTATATTGCTCTTTAGGGGTACACCTATCTTCTGGGCACCGAAGGAAATCACATGGTGTCTGGGGTATTATTGGGAGCTGGTGCAGGGGCCCAGCTCCTATTGATAGTGTCACAGCTGGGCCACGCTTACATGATCACAATTGCTGACTTCCCTGCCAGCTTCCCGTAGTTAAAAGTCCTTGGGGAAGTTGGCACAAGGTATGCTCGCTTAATGACCCATGTGGTCCTTGCTTAAGGATGGCAATTGGAATTGCTGTCAATAAACTTCCAGTCATGTGACATTGCAATTTACAACCAAATTGCTTGTATTCGCTGGCTGCTTATGCTCTTTGGATTTTTCTCTTTTTTGGGGGGGGTGGGTTCATTTCTTTTGCATAGCTTTTTAATTTCTGTCAGCCACCCAGAATTTCGTATTTTAGATAGGCAGCCTTGGAAATTGAAATAGATTTTTTTTTAAATGCCGCAAGGAAACCTGCAGTAATGACCACAATAGCAATAAGACTTATATACCTCTTTATAGTGCTTTCCAGCCCTCTCTGAGCGGTTTACAGAGCCAGCTTCTTGCCCCCAACAATCTGGGTCCTCATTTCACCCATCTTGGAAAGAAGGCTGAGTCAACCTTGAGCCTGGTGGGATTCGAACTGCCAAATTGCAGACAAACGACTGCAGCAGAAGTAGCTTGTAGTACTGCACTCTAACCACTGTGGCTCTTATATCTTATACAATACTATTTTTTAGGTCTTCAAATGTAGTTTATTTGGAAAATGCTGGAAAAACAATTCTGGAGAGTTCCAAAGTTTTTGTAGCCTACAGTGAAAATGGCCAGGTTTCGGTAAGTCTATCCTAGAGCTCAGTGGCTTTATTCTTCCCAACTGGACACCATCAAAGAAGATTTAGAAAAACAACATAAACCGTAAAATACAAACAATGTTATAGTCATAAGAAGTGAATCAAATACTGTATTTTTCAGAATATAAGACACACTTCCCCCCGCTAAAAGAGGGTGAAAATTTGGGTGCGTCTTATACACTGAACGTAGCTTTCACCCACAAGGCCGAGATGCGAGGAACAGAGGCAGTGATGGTCTGTGGCAATCCCTGCAGCCTAGAACAGCTGATCGGGGATATTCCCGCCAATCAGCTGCTCCTGCTGAATCAGGCTGCGATAATGTGCTGAAGCTGACCAGGCTGTTGGCTATTTGCTGCAAGGATCTGTCAGAGTTTGCAGCAGCAATCACATCCAGAGATCACACACTGATTCAGCAGGATTCAATAACTTCTCTTGATATATAACACATGAAGTAAGTACGCAATCCCAAAAGCAGGTTTTCCAAAGTGGTAGTAAATAACAAGCACAACACAAGCAGGAGGGGAGTTTCAGTATCAATTTCACAGCAGCAAGCAGCTTTAGTACAGAACAGGTTGAGCTAAGCCACGCCCAGGCTCCTTGCTGTCTCCTTACTCACACAGCAAATACTGTTTCAGTTTCCAAACAGCCCTCAGCTTTCACACACTGACAGGACGCTAGCCAGATGAATACCGATGGATGCTGGTAGGCAGAGGCAGGATCCCTCCCTCTTATTTTCCTCCCCAAAAACTAAGATGCATCTTACACTCCAGAGCATCTTATACTCCGAAAAATACAATAGGTTAATAGGGAATATGAGAAGGACAGTAGGTAATACAGCCCTACTATGTGGTTTGACAAAAAAATACTATAAAATAGCATTTTGTGTGTCACAATACTATTTTATAGTATCTTTTTGTCATACCACATAGTAGGGTTGTGTTACCTATTGTCTTATCTTCCCTATTAACCAATTTCCTTCGTTTTCTTATGACTATAACTTTGTATTTTATGATTTATGTTGTTTTAGTATCCTATGACAACTTATCTCGTTTGCTTATTGAGCATCCTATGACTATCACTTGAGTATTGTATCTTATGATTTATGGTGATTGCATTTTATGATTATGATCATGATTTATCACTTGCTGCTTGTATGCACACTGAGAGCCTATGCACTAGAGACGAATTCCTTGCAAGTATCGCATCACACTTGGCCCATATAGAGTAAAATAATTCTATTGTGTTAATTTTTGCAAAGGTTCTTCCTTCATCCAGAGAAATTGGAGGTGGAACACCCCCTAAAAATCTCATAATCCCCTCAACACTGTCCAACTATTTACAAAGTCTGACTACTATTACTATTAATCTTCTCATCACTCATTATCACCCATCCCCTCCCACTTATGACTGTAACTTTGTCGCTTGTATCCTTATGATTTATATTGACTGTTTCTTAGTATGATTTGATTGCTTGTTGTATCCTATGATTATCATTAAGTGTTGTACCTGATGATTCTTGACTCTTGACAAATGTATCTTTTATGTACACTGAACATTTGCATCAAAGACAAATTCCTTGTGTGCCCAATCACACTTGGCCAATTAAGAATTCTATTTTATTGCCTACCTGCTAAGGTCCACCTCAGATGTTGGCCAAGGTTTATATTGTAAGACTGCTTGATGGGAGCTAGGTGGGCTGACTAATCTCCTCTATTGTAGGGCAAACCAGTTTTCGCCAATTATGGTCGTAAAGATGATTTCAAAGTCCTTCTGAACAAAGGCATCCTGCTGAATGGCACAGTGGTCGTTGTGCGAGCTGGTAGTATTACTTTTGCCGAGAAGGTAAAATTATTTTTATTTATTCCATTTAGAAATTACCGATGTCCCTCACAAGAGTGTGACTCTGGGCGATCAAATACAAAGAAAAGACGTAAAATGATGTAACACAAAGGTTAAAACAAGAACATAATTAAAATTTGGAATTAAAAAGCAGAATTAAAACTGCATCTCTGCGGGCCCAAGGGAGTCGGCAGGGTTGGTGTTCTACGAGAAGTGGAAAATGTGACATTCCCCCAAAACATGAACAGAGTGTAAAAGTAAGAGAAGTCAGGTGGCAGGCAATTGAGTGACAGTTCCAGCCGTTGGCATTCTCCGTTGCCCAATCAGGTCATCTAAAGTGATGCTATAAATGAGAAAAATCCTCGGAAAATGCCTGCTTCGGATGATGCTCTTCCTGTCTCCCATCAATTTATATGTTTATAATGTTTAGCAAAATTTTAAAAACTGAATGAACAAAAAGAGGTAATGCAATAAAATACTAGTGGCTAGCAAAATAAATCGCAGAATTTAACATTCACTCCTCTAGTCCTTGGGGATCTCTGAGTTTGGTTGTGCTAAACCCTTCTCCCTTCTTGGTACTGATGCTGTTACCTAGTTGGGTAATGAAATGTCTGCAAGGAAATAAGCTTAGAGAGCACCAGAGACCCCATAGTCTTCCTCCTCCTCCTCTTTGCAACCCACCCCCCTCCTTCTAACACTGATAATGTTACCTAGCTGGGTAATAAAATGTTTGCAAGAAAACAGCCAGCCAAGCTCAGAAAGAATCAGTTTTGCTATCTCTATTTTGACTTTGTAGATGTTTTTTGGGGGAGAAGGGATAGAAAATCTTTGGAGCAGAGCTGCTTCACTTTTAGAACTGAGTAGAAACGTGATTGAATGGAGCGGCTTAGAGTTCAGGGGTCTCTGGGGAAAGAGGTGTCCCATTACTTGCCAACTCTCTGTGCCCCTCAACTGCTTTTCCACACCCCAGTACAAAAAACACTCCCATCTCCCCCTCTAGGTTGCCAATGCCAAAACACAACGCGCTGTGGGGGTGCTGATCTATCCAGATCCCGCTGACTACAGTAACCTTGGGCCAAACACGGCTCTCTTTGGACACGTGAGTTTTTTTGGGTTTTTTAAACCGTTTCCTTGTCCGTGAACTCCCCATGCCTCCTTTTTAAGCAGAAGTCTCCCACCTTTTTAAGAGCCGTGGACTACCACTCCCAGAATTCCCCAGCCAGCCACCTTAAAAGGGAGGGAGTCACCTGATCGTTAAGCAGATCTGGCTTCCCCAGGGATTTTGCTCGTCGGAAGCTCACAAAAGGGGATTACATGACCCTCCCAGAACATTGCAACTGACATAAGTACATGCCAGTTGCCAAAGCGTCTGAATTTGGATCATGTGATCCTAGGGAGGCTGCAGTGGTCGTACGTGTGAAAAAATGCCCCTTCGTCACTTTTCAGTACCGTTGTAACTTCGAACAGTCACTAAATTAATGGTTGTAAGTCAGGGCTACCTGTAGACCAGACCCCTGAGCTGTTGGCATGAAGGACATGGGAGGAAACTCTCAATTTATGCATTTACTGCTTTTGTGGTGCGTCGTCGTCTTCTTTCTGAAATTCTCTTTTTGTCTTTCAGGCTCATCTTGGTACTGGTGACCCTTATACCCCTGGATTCCCTTCTTTCAAGAACATTCAGTTCTCCTCTGTCAAGTCTTCGGCCCTCCCCGGCATTCCCGTCACAAGTATTTCAAGCTCGGCTGCACGACAATTAGCCAGGTAACTGCTCCACCTGTTTTCAAACTTCTTGCCTGTAGATTTGAGGGTTGCTGTCAGCGAGACCAATAAAGCTCCATTATTTCAACTGTTGTCCTCTCCCTCTCTGCGTGAGAATCAGAAAACTAAGCTGAGAAAGAGGAATTCCACTGTGCAAACTTATTGTTAGTGACAGATGCAGCACAACTGTCATCATTTTCCGGGGGGGGGGGAATAATTGATAAAATAAATTGGCTTAAAAGAATAAGGACAATAGCAATAGTGCTATGACCTTGATTCAGAAAAAGAATGTTATGTCTAACTACGTACACTCCAAGAAATCCCCCCCACCCATTTTCCCAGGCTCAAAATGTCACAGCATGGGAGCAACTGGTCTCAATATTGCTCCCAAATCTGAGCGACAGTTTTGAAGGTGGCCGAGCATGTCACGGGATGTTGGAGAAATGCACCTCAGGTAACATAGAGTAATGTGTACCGGTTCTGCTTTCAGCATTCTGGACGGGTCAGACTGTCCCACCACCTGGCAATACACAGTCTTTCGCAAGTGTGGTACCTCTCCGACGGGAACAGACGTGAGCATCAGTGTTAACAACCCCCTGGTAGAGAAGAAAATCATGAACATCTTCGGCGTGATTAAAGGTTTTGTGGAACCAGGTGAGCCTACACCCCCTCGGGCCCATGGAGTTTGGGAGAAGGTTGGATCTGAGTGGGACTGGGACAACCCTCCACAGCCAAGTTGCTGTGACCAACTCATCATGGCCAATTCACTGCAGGACAAGTTTCACAATTCTGTTTTCATTATTTCAAATAAACATTATTTTAATTTTTTTCATTCCCATTTCATTCTATTCTGTCTTTTGCATCCTTTCTTTAATGATTCTGTTCCACCATTTCTTTGGTATTAGTGCAACTCTTAAGTGTGTTAGTCAATCAGTTGTCCTGCAGTGAGTTGGCTGTGGCACATTGTCATAGATCTGGTCTGAGCACAGCTTCCTTGGCATCCTTTCTGGTCCTTTGTGGATCTCCTGGTTGGAGGGGGGCAGACACTGAGGGACCCCAAATCAAAATATCCCCAAAGTGTCTCCTGGGATATTTGTGTCGTGCTGTTGTTGGAGTCAGATTCTGAGTGGGAGATTGAGCAGCTGACAGGGAGTGGGAGTGTGACTCCGGTGGCTGTTGAAGACACGGGGGAAGGGCACAGTCTGGCTGGGCATTCAGAGGAAGACCCAAGGCCACCTATTCATCCTAGGCACGCAGGGAGGAACGGAGAAGGAGCAACATGGCTTACAGGGGAGAAAAAGGCCCTGATCTGATCCCTTTCATTAGTTGCAACTGGGAGAACAGGATATAAGAAGAGCATTTGCATACAGCACCTTGCTAGAAGCAAAGTGTGCATTATCTTTGTCGAGGCTTATCTCCCAAGTGTGGCTTATCTCCTTGCTGTGTTATCTGCAATTTATCATCCTGGCCTATGGTGTTAATTACCTCAATGTGGTTTGTGTTGGGTTTTTTATTTCTAATTTATCTCTACTTTGAGTTCGGACTGTAGACTGTTTTTGGAAGAGTTTGATCTCCAGCCGAAGATAATTGGACATTGGAGGCCAAGTTGGAGGCATTAAAGGGAATTTATCTATTTTTGTGACTTTGTTATTTTTGTGCCACGCCCACGGGTCATCACAATATGGGTATTTCCATTGCTGAGATTTGTAAAATGACTTTGCCTCATTTTATGACCTTTCTTGCTTGTGGTTGTCCAGCGAATCACTTATCGTAAAGTGACTTAACATGGTTAAGTGAATCTGGCTTCCCCATTGACTTTGCTTGTCAGGAGGTCCCAAAAGGGGATCACGTGATATATACCTCCTCCCCCAGGAAACTGCAACCATCATAAATGTGTGAGTCAGTTGCCACGCAGCCAGATTTTGATCACGTGACCATGGGGAGGCTGCAAACTGTAAAATTTAGTCCTGTCAATTTTTGCCAGCATAAATTGTAAATTCGAGCAGCTGCTAAATTTTGAATGGATGTAAGTTGACTATTCACCCATTTCAGTAGCCTAGTCCTGTGAGTTGCTTTTGACCATAGTCAGTCTTCAATTTATGACCGCATTTGGGACCAGAATTGCTTTGGCTAAGCAGGATGGTTGTTAAGCGAGTCGCATCCAATTTTGCAACCATTTTTTACGACAAGAAAACTTGTAAAATGGGGCAAAATTCCATTGAAATGTCTCACTACTTGTTGGAAGAATTATCCTTCTGGGTTCAGTTCTAAGTGGGGAAGAAAGACACTGGAAACATGGTGACTGCTTGGAAAGATGGTTTAGTGGTAGACAGGATCACATGCCTTGGGTGAAGAAAGAAGAAAAGGGCTGAGATGCTGAGAGTCCCTGGGTTTTATACCCTTTGTTGGGATTTGAATTTGAGCTTGTATTCTGATTGGTTGTCAGACTCCCATGAGGCCATGCTGGGGCAACTCTGTAGGCTGTCCTGAGTCCCAAGCTTGGTTGAGCCTGGCTGGATGAAGATGTAATGAAAGGGCTTTGGGCAATTCCTATTATAGCTCTACCTGGAGTACATCTTTGTTATATAAAATAGACTGGCCTAGGTCAGAGTAATGGTCCATTAGCAAAGGTGAGGGGTAAGTTTCTGCCCCTCTGAGTTTCTACTTTTCTTTTTAGGGGAAATATTCTGCCTTTTTAATATTTCCTAGGATATATCATTTTTCTAGGAGAGGGCTGGGTTCTAACTTCCTACATTAGCGACAGAAATTTTGGGCTCCCTTGTCTTAAGTCGAGGATTACCAATAAGCGGTCAGAGTCAGGACTACATCCTTGCCAGGTGTGTTCCTAGATACTCCTTAGAACTTTCCACTGTCCTGTTGACCCCCATCCTAGAACTTTCTGGCTGTCACAACCCTCCCTGCTTCATTGCAATTTTGGATTCTGTGAGCCTGCTCTCTCTTGCAGACCGGTATGTCGTGATCGGAGCTCAGCGCGATGCCTGGGAAGACGGAACGGTGAAATCTGCAGTCGGGACGGCCCTGTTGTTGGAGCTGGCCCACACCATCTCTGGGATGGTCAAAACCGGTAAGGTTTTTGAGGGAAATTGGGAACAAAAGGAGACAGTCTGCTGTTTCGGAGGAAGGGGCCCCGAACTGAACGGGATCGCTGATTTCTCTCTCCTGTGCTTGACAGATGGCTACAAACCTCACCGAAGCATCATCTTTGCCAGCTGGAGTGCAGGCGAATTTGGAGCCATTGGTGCCACAGAATGGCTAGAGGTAGGAGCTGGGTTTTTTTAAAAAATGAAAACACTTCCGTGCTACAGAGCCAATAGAATAGAATAGAACAGAACAGAATAGAATTTAGAATTCTTTATTGGCCAAGTGTGATTGGACACACAAGGAATTTGTCTTGGTGCAAATGCTCTCAGTGTACATAAAAGAAAAGGGACATTTGTCAAGAATCATCAGTTGCAACACTTAATAATAGTCATAGGGTACAGCAAGCAATCAAATCATACGAAGAAACATAAGGATACAAGTGACAAAGTTACAGTCATACAGTCACAGGTGGGAGGGAATGTGCGATAAGGAGTGATGTACAGGTATCAGATGTGATTCTGCCTAGCTTCACCTGCTGCTTCCTATCTGCTAGGAAGCTTATGACCTACTTACAAGTGTGTTTAGGTACTGCTAGCTGGTTTAGTTTAGTTGGAAGAATGTCTGAAATGATGGTATTGAATGCTGAGCAGAAGTCTACAAAGAGGACCCTTGCATAGGTCGGTATTTGGAGATTCAAGGTGCTGTAGGATGTAGTGCAGAGAGATTTTTTTTGTACAATTTTTGCACTCACAAACTTCAGAAATGCTTCTGGGTTGAAAGGATTAGCCAGTGACACTGTTCCCTTGGGACGCCTTTCATATCCCTGGCAGGAGTTGGAGTGAAGGACGAGAACTCAACCCTGCCCTACGGCAGGGTCTCGAATGCAGCTTGATAACCTCCTTTCTAGCAATCCCAACCACTTGAGTCACCGTGCTCCTTTTTTGAGAGAGAGGAGCGGCTGTATAAATTGAGTCGATGAACTAAATAAATTTAACTCATAGAATAGTTTACAAATCCCACTTTTTCTTTTTCTAAACCCTCAGGGCTACGCCGCCTCGCTGCACTTGAAAGCGTTCGCTTACATCAACCTGGACGCTGCCGTTTCAGGTACGTGTCTGTGACGCTCAATGAAGGTTTGAATTATGGCTTGAAAAGCAAAGACGGAGAAGTGGCAGGAAGTGCTTTGTCTTTCTGTGTAAGGAATAGACCTGGATACCTAGCTATCTGGTACCCAGGAGCAGTGTTAGGCCCGCCAGCCTATTTCTTCCTACTCTCTAAGACTTGTGGACTTCAACTCCCAGATTTCCTCAGCCAGCTGTGTCTTGTTTCTTTTTCTCTTCCTCTTATTCCCCCAAAGAGAAGAGATTGCAGAGGAAGGGATTATAAGGAAGTAAATTTTGCTGGCTGAGGAACTCTTGGGGTTGAAGTCCACAAGTCTTAAAGTTGCCACGGTTATGGAGACCCCTGCTCTAAAATTCCCTTCCTGTCCTAACTTCAGCCTTTAGGTTATTTTAAGAAAATGACTGGCATCTTCCCTCAGTATAACATTTGCTTGCATGCCTCTGAGCCTTGTCCAGACCCCTGAGATGTGCAAGAGAACATTGGAAGATTTGTATTTGTTTGTTTGTATCTCAGTTTTGTTAATTTATAAGTAACTCAAGGCAGCAAACCACAACCTGGCTCTCCAGTCTGAAATTGGCCAACCTTTTTCGTATGCCGCCCGATAGCTCCCAGCCTCTCTTGACCTCAAACATCTTCTTTCCATCTCACAGGATCCAAGGAATTCCGGTTCTCTTCCAGCCCCTTGTTGAAAAAGCTCCTGGAGGAAGCAGTCACAGATGTGAGTAGTCCTTGCCTGTTTGGGGGTTTTCTGAGAAAATAAGTGAGCCAGGCAGCTCTGGTGCCTCTCCTTGCAGGAGAAAGAAAGAAAGATGTGATAATACCTTGGATTTCTCTACATTTATTTGATTTGTTTGTTTGTATCCTGCCTTTACTAATTTTATTTTATAAAAGCTCACGGCAGGGAATGTATCTAATGTTTCTTATTCTACCATAGCAATCTTGTGAGGTGGGTTGGGCTGAGAGACAGGGACTGGCCCAAAGTCACCCACCTGGCTTTCATGCCTAAGGTGAGACTAGAATTCACATTGATCTAAAACCTCAGTTGGCTTTTATAACTAACTAAAAAGGGGACTAGGACTAGAACTCACGGTCTCTTTGTAATTGGCCCAAAGTCACCCAGCCAGTTTTTGTGCCAAAGGTGGGACTAGATTTCATTGTCTCTTGGTTTCTAGCCTGGTGCCTTCACCAGTAAACCAAATTGGTTTTTATAACTGATGGATTGGTGGGTGGGTGGATGATGGATGGATATAGATAGAATAGATAGAGATGGATGGATAGATAGATATAAATATGGATGGATAGATACATAGATACACAGACTTCACCTTCCCTATTCTGTGCTGTTGAACATCTGTTGCCTTCTGATTTAAGTTCTGCCACAGCAGAAATTTCAGGCAAGGGAGAGGGATTTGGAATTGAGCCCCAGATCTTTAAATCTCTGGGCGTGAGGTGGGGGCTCTGGATTATTCCTGTTATGGAAAAAGTCTGATGCAATCCTCTTTTGTCCTTTTTCAGGTCTCCTTTTTGTCAGTCAATCTTCGTGCCGCTTTTGCAAGCAAAGAGTAAGTAAAACTTGGGCTCTCCCTGATCTTCTTGTGGCCACAATAGGACTCCTACTTTGCAACTCACAGCTCTGAGAAGCAGCTAAAAAGCTGTCATTGATAGTCAGATTTTATCATCATAATTATTTCCCCCGCAAGAGAAATCTCCAAACTTTTTGGTCTTGCCTACATTTGTGATGCCTCACTATTGCCCCATCTAGAGCGTCATCTCCTCTGTTTGAACACAAGGCAGAACTCCTAAACCAGATTCTGTCATGAGCTTTATCCTAGCTGCTATTCAACTTTGAATATAAATAAATGTAGGCAGTATTTACATATTTGGATCTGGTATATACTCTTATGCTCTTTTATTCTGAGTAGTTTCCTGTTACCGTTATGTAGTTGAGCAGTAAAGCGTATGGTGACTGTGCTCTTTGTTTGCTCTGCCTGGTAAACTTGTTTGATAGCTAGGATATGCTGGAATGCGGTGTAAGTAGTCATAAACTTCAATCTAAAACTTTACCCAGTCCCCAAAAATCATGATATTGTTGCTTCCTTGTTGTTTGTTGGTGTATATTGGTGGAGTTTTGATCCCATAGCTTATTTATTCATTAGATATCTCTTCTCCCCCCCCCCCCCCCCC